>CAEMYA010000463.1:1433749-1463310 GCA_903131615.1 Diplodus sargus | reverse complement strand
TGCCCCACTCCCTGCCCACTCGATAACGTACCCTCGCATTTACCGACATCCCCTGCTCTGGAGGGAGGGAGGGTGGGGGGTGTATGGGGGGGCTGGCCCCTGCTGATTCAGAGGTTAGGAATTTGCATCTGATTACTGTTTGTCAACCAATGATCTGACTGTGCAGACCGGAGAGTCTCTCCACGCCTCTCTGTCTCTCTCTCCCTCCGTGCGTCTGTCGGGCGGTGTGAACGTTGCGGGGCTCTCAAAAAACTCTGACAACACAACCGCACGCAAAAGCCGACTGCGCGGATATCATGCCGTCACGTGAAACCACTTTAATCGTAGCCGGTAAGCACACGAGCCACATCTCCTCTTCCTCTTTCTGGTGCTTTTCTCTCCGTGCGTAAAAGCGAAGAGGGAGACTCACTGCGCTCACAGACGGGGAAAGCAGGAATGTTTCTTCCGGTTCCAAAGAGTGTAAAAACGGAACGGAAGCCGATGTGGTAAGTTGAAATTCATCTTTACTTCTCGTTCGCATTTATAACTGTCTTATACATCATATTCTGTGCGCGAGTGTGTGTGTGTGTGGCTGCCTTCTGTTTCCGCTGCTTCTGGTTTAGTTGTCACTCACAGGAGGCAGCTATTTTGTTGTAGTTTTTTTTTTTTTTTCTTTTTCTTTTTTTAATCGATATGAGGTTATCACACCGCCGTATCAATAGTGTATCGCTAAGGTGGCGGATGTGCTCACCTGCCATATGTCAGCCAGCAAACGTCATTTAACGTACGCTGGATGCAGCGGCGCTGTTTCTTGTAAGTTAATAGCTGTTTGATTTTTACACCGAGGTTTAACCGAAGATAAAGAATTAAAACACATGAGTGTATGTCACAAGCTAGCAGAGGTCGTGTTTTTAAAAATATTTTCCCGTAAGCTTAAAAAAACAAAAACACACTACGCGTAACTGAAACTTTATTAGCCGCTAGCTAACATTCGAGTAACGATCGTAAACTTGATTTGATGTTCTTGTCGTAAAACCATAATGCTAACTTGGCTAGCCCTCTTAGCTAATATTACAAGCTGATTATTTAGCTCTAGGTCAGTGTCGGATAAACCCACTGCTCGTGTGAGTGTTGTGGGAGACTTGTGGGCTAAATAGCTAATTAAGATGATGAGACGAGATGAGACCAGTGTTGTTGTTTTGTTTTTTTTTTAAGTTAAGTGTCCTTTACAACATGACAGTACATCCTCTCACTTTGACCAGACAAAATGCAGTGTTTGGGGTCTAAGAAGAGACAGTAAGATGAGGCTGCTTTTAGACCTTTTTTGCTATTCAAATTAATACTAGGGGTCGACTAATATGGCTTTTTGAGTTCTGATACTGATACCAATCATCAGAAATCAAGGTGTCAAAATTTAGAGCAACCAGTTAGGGGATGAACCTAAGTACAGCTTGCTCAAGTACTGTTCTCAAATACAATTTAGAGGTACTCTACTTGAGTATTTTTTGCTTCTTTATGCTTCCAATACATTTATCTGATAAATTTGGGTACTAGTTGCTTTTCAGATTCACATCATTCAGTGTTTGTAGGTCATTAATTGTGATGCAGTGTGGATGGTTCATTGTGTGAGAGGATGTTGCGTCACAGCCAGCCAAAGTAGCACATTTTAAAGTTTATTTTATTTGCCAATTGGACAGAAAACTCACCGGTAATCTGAAAAAATGCTGAAGAACGGCCCTGACAATAGGCTGATCTCTTATTGACCGCCAAAAAACAGAGTGGGAGTGTTGTTTTATTGTTGTGTGAGACATGTATAAACTGTAAACATGCACTTAAAGATGCAGTAAGTAACTGTCGAGGATCAACACAGGCTCATATCGTTCTGATTTTAAAGGAGCACTGTGTAGTTTTGGGAAAGAATTTTTAATCAGAAGAGAAAGCTGATGGCTATTTTTTTTTATGTCTACACAAACTAATTGAGCCTACTCTATTTGTTTTCATGTCTGAATAAATTGAATAAACACACTGACCTTAAAGTACAGCTCAATATCATGCAGTTGTTGTGCTTGCCTTCTTTCTAGCTTCAAACTGTTTTCTGAGGACCTTATTTTACCCTGAGAACAGCTTGTTTAATCAGTTACGGAAAAGATTGTATTAGCTCAATAATATTGTTGAGTTTGAATCTCTTCTCCCAAACCACCAATTGCCTGATTAACATCTACATTATATGATTTGAATGAAGTCCTCGGGCTGCGTTGGCTTCCCGCAGGTGATATTGCTTAAATTGCTTGGTATTTCTGTGGAAGTGCAAAACAAAGGTGGAGTCAGTGGATAAAAGAGTCTGTCAGCATCTGCTGAGATCAAGTCAAATCCAACATGTCAGGGGAGCGATACAAACACAATGAGCTGCCTTCAGTGCCATAGCTGGGTGGTGGGAAAATCTGCCGTACATAACAGGCAGTGTATGACGTCAGTGGACATTAAAGGGGGCAGCAAACTTTTTATCCCAAGTGGATCCGAAAAGAGCTTAGGAAGCCGTCCTTCTGTATTTTTCAGGAGATACTGACTGGTTGTGTCAAGCTGACAAACCTCACAGCCACAACCAAAACTGACATGGTTTGTGGTTGGTGTTATAGTTTCTCACCAAGTAGCGGGGGTGGGGACGAACAGGCACAGGAAGCTAGTTTGGTTTTAAAGCCTCGTATAGCACTTTGTCTTAATGACCTTAAACGTATACGTTCTGAGAACAGAAAGTCTGGTTTCAGTAGAGAACTTCATTGTCCTGGGCTGATGTAAATGTGTTTGTCTTGGAGGTGTTTCCACCTTGTCGAATCGAAAGCTTTACGTCTATTCAAACATAGATTTTAACAACATTTTTGCTTCACTATGACGTCACAAATTAATGAGGAAATGAGATTCAGAAAGCTCCACCAAGAATTTGAATGACAGGAACAGGATGAGGCCAAGAGAGTGTTTTCCTTTGGAAGTTTACTTTTGGATGTTTATGGTGAACGACCACCAGCCATTGGTCGACTTCCATTTAAAATTTTACTTGACACACCAAATATCTTTCATGTCGAACTGCATAAGGTTTCAGTGTAGAAGGATAACGAAAGCGTACAATGTTATAACTTGGCACCTGCGGCCTCCCAATGTGATTATTAAGCACTGAAATTCTTAAGAGATTTCCAAGCCCTTGCTGCACCCTGAACCCCACCATCTTCCAATCACCTTACACGCTTGCCCATATATTGCCACACTAATCTGTTTGGTCCAATCTGGCATATGGTATCCTATGGCCGGCACCAGCTCAGTCAGTGTTTCCAATGGAGAGAAATACTGCTGCAGCTTGGGGGAGCAGAGGGGGGGGGGGCGTTTATGTTGTGGATTAGAAACGTATGGCCAGCGATCAAGTTCAGGTCTTAAAAGGCCTTCCCTTGTTTTTGCATAATGTCGGCTGGCGCTAATAAGTAATGTATGTTAGTTACACAGCTTGTTATGAAAGCAGGTTTATATAAAGACGCCTGTTGTCGCTCTTGATTTGAAGAAGTGGCGCTTGTGTTGTATTTTTGTAGACACAATTTCACATCACAGAAAGGTGTTGAATAAATGGTAGACCTTAAATCTGGAGATATATCAGAATCAGATTGATTCTGTAGCATGTTAGTTATCAAACTATAATGATATAGCTTGATTACTGCATATGTCCCATCTGAAAGCTGCACTGGTTATGTAATGCAGGTTTAATGAAGTTATTAGGCTGTTGTAGCTGATGGAAATTAATCTTATTACAGGCACCAATAGTTATTCTATGTCACAGCGACTATGTCACTATGAAGGGACACAAATTGCAAGTAGGTCTATTTATATCAAGAAAAATGTCTGCAATAGTTGACACATTACCAGACAGAAACCTAATGAAGTACTGTAATAAAATCAGTTAATGCATTCAAAAAGATTACATTTATAGAAATGTAGTGCAGTGCTAAAACGGTTGGTCAGCAGAAAATTATTTGAAAATGGGGCTTGTCATAGCTGACAGACATATTGCTTCTTGGCCAACATCCCTGTGTGTCTTGTCACAGCGTTGACATAGTGTGCTCTTGGTTCCCCGGAGTGTGTTTCCTTCTCTTGCCATGTGAAACAGTCCGCCTGGCCTCAAGTGCTTGGTGAGATCTGTGCTGAAACCAACTCCGGTTCACTCAAAGGCCAGTGTGTTAGCCATGTTCATCCCATATAGAGTCCAAGTTGCGTTTGTCATTTGTAGATTCACACTTCAGTGTGTTTAAGTTTGTTCATTGCACACATTGATATGCAAAGTGGGCCGTTTTGTTCAGATGTTGACTTCCTGTCTGATCTCAGCCTGGGGGTATTTAAAGAAGATTTGGAAGAAGTAAGTGCAATATGCCGCTGGCATGTTTGCCTCCGAGCATTGATGCTGAGCGAGTGGCAGTCACTGGAAAACGGCCAGTAAACTGGTTAGTGGCAGTGAATTAATGACAGACAAACATGTAGAGACAAGACAAGCAAGTCTGGTGTTGTTATCAAACTATAATCCTTTACAAGGTTGAAAGGGCAGCTTTAAATGTAGTCACTGCATTACCCTTTAAGGCATAAAGGCGTGGGCTTTACACTCAAATGTTTCAGTATTAACCCACCTGTAAATATTATCGTTAATTGTATCAGAGTGAATGTGTGCGCTGTCTGTGCACCACAAGCTTTCCTGCCATTAAAGAAGTGGGAAGCAGCGTGGCTTGGCTGGCTTTCAGCTGTTCCTGTGCCAAAAGCTACATTTCTGAAGGGCCTGTGAAGCACGTGGGCCTTCAACTCTGTTATGCTGCCAAAAACTGCAGGAAAAAAAACTCACTAGTTACTTCACTGCCTGGGCCGGAGCCATGGGGGAATCCCAGCAGGGCTGACGGTGACGCAGGCAGAGCCGGCTAGGGAGAGGTCGGAGAGCTTTTGGGATACCCTGCAGTTCCTGCGCCGAGCTGCCAGGACAGTCGCAGGCTTTGTGTATTCAGGCGGTGGTCGACACTTGGGTCAGTGTCAGCGTGATCTATCCTGGTACATATCTGCCTGGATACCAGCACACACAGCTGCAACATGCTGACATGTCTGTCAAACCTGAAGCATTTGTATTTCATGTTGGCGTCTGCAAGTGCTGGCAGCCTGCCCAAGCAATCAAAAGCTAATTTAATTGGATCCTTGCCAAAAGATACACCTCCCTTGGGAGCAGGCGTAGCTGCCAGTTTTCATTAGGCCAAGCGCAGGCACATGAAACGGTAACCCACATTTAGCACAGAAGTGACAATTTTTGTTCTGGATGCCCCTCCCGGACAATGCACGGAGCTCTTTATCTAAGATTTCCACTCGCCTCTCTGCAGACAAAAGACTTGATTGTTAAAGATCACAATGCCATGACGTGACTACACAGTCACCATATAAACCAACACGTTAATCCAGTTTGGGACGTTCATGCCATTCAATGAAAATGCAACCCCCCTACCCCACCTCTCCCGCACTAGAGGAGCTATCATCATACCGTCAGTCTAGAGTTTCAGCAGCAGTGCATTGAACGCTGCGAGCAGCAACATGCAGCCCGATGCCTGAATCCCTGAGAGTTTTTATGGCAAAGTCGGTTAACACGTGAGGAATTTGGCTCCGTGGGTTGTCTCTGCAGCAATCTGAGTTGTAGAGGTACTAGAGTTGTTTCCCCCTGCACAATCCTCACATGGTTTCCTGGCAAAACTGACAACACATTTAAAGGAAACTATGGATATGAGTACAAGTACAAAAGCTTAAATTGTCTGATTTCTGCATGAGCAGAATGCAGATTTTTTTCCTTAAGCAGTGAGTGTTTGCTCCTTGTGAATGAGAATGGCCTGTGTTTTTCCACTAGAGCTGTCATCACATGGGATTTATGTCTGCTCTCATACAGTCTTAATGTAAAGCTATAGGTGAGGTTGTAACATCGGGAGGTCAATATCCACACTTCCGCTGAATCAGCAGATCCTATTTTTTTTTTCATTTGAACTATTCATCTGATGACTCTTTCATGGTTAGAGGAAATGCTTTCATATATGGCTACATTCGAATGGGTTCTGTGCGTTTCCCTGTGGGCTGTCCTGTCTTTGAATAGCACATGTCTAACATATAGAAAACAGTCATTTTAACCCACATAGGAATATTTTGTTCCACTTGTAGCATTTGACCCTTTTTATTCAAGAACAAAGACTAAAGAAGGTGGGTCTTTTAGGTTAATGCTGATATTTCGTGACCTGAATCACTCATAGCTGCAGTCTTCTTGCCAACATCCATCCACTTATATAAATCATTAACCAATTGTAAGTGTATAGTTAATAGACGTTAATTAACAGTTATATAACTTTTAATTAACAATGAAATATTTATTAAGCAGTTGTTAAAGTACATTGACTTCAGTTGCAACTTTGCAATAAACAGTTTGTTTATTACTATCATTAATACTCATTTAACATTTATTAATTATGGCTATAATAAAGTTTTACCGTAATTGAGCCGAATATCTACATTACAATTGAATTTAAAAGTACAGGTCTTTAGGCCTTTTTTCCTTTCTTTCTTTCATCCATTTTCAAGAGAAAAACAACACTTCTCCAGATTTTTCGTATTTATTAGATATTAGATCAGATTTATTAGATCACTTTGAGCCTCGCTCGCCTGCACAGCTGACTCCTGTTGCTTGATAGATAGCCACAGATTTCACTGCTGAGAAGTGGATCACTGGATTATTTTTGCTATATGCCCACTTAATTTATGGCATAGCTGGGGCTAATCAGATTTGGCTCGCTGTGTTGCCTCGGCTCGCTGGAAGAGGTCAGTGGAAAGTGCGTGACGAGCCAGCGCGACACTTCCTCAATGATCTTGTTGTTGGTGCAATGAGGCTCAATGGAGCCTGTGTTATTGCCTTGCGAGGTAATACTGCAAGGAATGTGAGAGAGGGACGCATAATCAAGACCAGCACCACTGACCGACTTCTTGTTTTTATGCTTTTTTTTATGTAGAAAGGAACATGAATGGCTACTGTTTGGCCACTCCCGTCACAGTTACTCTTTAACTTCTGCCATATTAACTGCTAACTAGTTTATGTCACAAACCAGCCTTATTTGAAAACACTCGATATCAAAGTATCTGTTCAATGATAAGCTAAATTAAAAACTGACTTTGAAAAAAAATAAAAAATAAATAAATAAAAAATGAAATGAAATGTACCTTGAAATTGATTATCACACACAATTTATGATGTAAATCTTATCGTATTTCATTTTGATATGATGTAATACTCCTGTTGTAACTAGTATGTTGCAACCCAATATGTATTTATTTTTCCCAAAACTGGGATGGCTTTTTATTCATGTTTTTGTGTTTCTATTTACATCTTTAAATTAAGCATTTAGGTTTAAGATAAAGGACATTTCCTGTCAAACACCAGGATGTTAAATGAGATCTTGTCTGTTGCCACCACACATGATGTTTTTGCACAGCACGACATTGAACTAGGGCTGCACAATACAATAAAAAGTCATAATGCAATTATTTTGACATGTATTGCGATATGATTCACGATTAGTGGGAACGATCATTTTTGCATTGTAATTTTTATTTTCTGAGATGCTATTGAAATGATGATGATGCGACCATTTTTTTTTTTTTTTACATATAGCTCTCGAATACCTTTATTATAATGCACTTCTGTGTTTATCAAAAACTTTGCAGCTTCTGTGGATATTACACTTGGCCATATTGTGCAGGGAAGAGACTCAATGACTGGAAAGACAATGGCTCAATAGAGGGAGTCCTGGGTGATTCAAGTCCTCAAAAGCACAGAGATACCAAGTGAATGTGAACAAACGTTATTTACACCTGCGAGGTTGATCTGATGCACCTACTTCATACAGGGTTAGTGCTAATGCTTTTAGCTTAGCAAGCTACAATGAAGATTTTGGCTTTTAAAAAAGGGTCCTCATCTACTTTGCTCATTTAGGAGAAAACTGCAACACTGTTTTACCGTTAAGTTCCACAAATGTTTTGTGGACTACGAAACTTCACCTGGCTTTCAGTCGGCATGAAGGTGAGCAGGTAATGACAGAATTTTTTATTTTGAGGTGAACTTATCCTTTTAACAAACAGCCCTGAGGTTAATTGCTGCCTGGCCTGTTAAACTGCTTAGATTTTCCCTATGAATGGACTGGAAGAGTTTGAAGTAGGAGAGATGGTGTTGTGTCTTTCCCCCTGAGGTCTTTCCATGTCTTTAATACTCGCAGGCAATGATAGACATGATACTTTCGCAAATGTTTAATGTGATATGACATATTCACGTGTCAGGATTGGAAAGTTCCAAAGTTATATCATTATCAAAGAAACAAAGATGGACTGATAAAAGCTGTCTTGAGATAGAACGGTCAGATACCAGAAAGGAGGTGTCATATTTGCCCAGGAGCGTTTGTGTTGATAACATCAGTACAAAGCCTGTTTCACCACTAACAGAGCAGTATGTACACAGTGCACATAACAACGGTGCTGAGAGATAATAAAATAATTCCCGACATTTCAAACCACACGTACACTGCACTCCTTGGCTGGTTTTGATTGAAATCATCTGACTAGAGTCAGGTTGGAGTCTTTCATTCAAAGCCGGTGTACCATGAGCATGAACGCGATTGCAAATTTGATAAAGAGAGTACAGAACATCTTGTGCCACCTTAAGAAATCAAACTGCATCAACAGGAGATCCAAGGAAGGCTTTATGGTGCCACCCCCACTGATTTACATGGGATCGTCAGGAAGTGAAGAGCAGCAACAGCAGCGCCGAGCGCCAGAGATGGAAAATCATAATTGATCTCTACTGCTTTGAGAATCTGGTTCTCTCTGCTTTTTCCAGTCTAGCAGAACAGTCAGAAGTTAGTTTTGAAGTCTCGCGAAAGACCTCAGCCATTTCATCTTTAACCACACGGCTTTATCTGGCAAAAACAAGACGATTTCTTTCAGTACACTAAGTGAAAACTGAAATGAAATGCAAGATATGTATCTGCACGGAGGTTGGCAGATGAAACTACTTATCGATGAAAGACCCTGGTGTTTGTGTGTGTTGCATTATGAGAACTTCAGGAACTCTTACTGCAAGTTTGTAACACAAATGCTGAAAAAACATGTGCAGTAATTCCTTCACATTCATTGCGGTGTTAGAAAACTTAAATGCTCTTTCCAGACTCCATTTTGCAGGTTTCGTCAATATGAGCAGCCATTCGTATATATATATATGTGCCTATGTGCATGTATGTGAGGCAGCGTTGGTCTCTTTATCTCGTTGGAATTAGACCCTTAGCTCTCTTCCTTATCACTCTGCCCTGTTTGCTTAGACCTTGCAATCTTCCACCTCTCAAATGTGGGTTTAAAAAAAAGAAAGAAAAGAGGATTAACCCATTAGCTCTCATCATTTCTACTTTATCCTACGTTCAGCCAACTCTCAAATTTTCCGTCCCAGTCATACCCCCCCACCCCACAACCCCCGCCCCCACATGCTACTTATGGCAGCAGGCCGGCCTCCGTTTAGCCAATTAAGGTTTTAAATGAGGCCTAAGGGTCTTAAAGGGTCAGCTATGCATTTTGAGGGATTGTCTTTTGCATTTATGTTTGTTTTTACGGTATGTCTTACGGTGAAATCGAGGGGAAGTTTATGCATCAGTGGACAAAGTGCTGTCACATAATCTTTCTACGTATAAAGCTTTCTGTCATGTGATCATCATTTCTACGTCTCATGAAGGTATTGCTCAAAGGCGGTGTGCACGCTTGGTTTGGTTTCTCCCAGGTCGAGTTATTTTTCTACCCTGTCATAAAATGCAAATTTAAGCTTTAAAATAATGAAGGAATGAAATGAATGTGCGAGAGAGAAAACGAGTTGGACAGCAAACGGACAAACTGGCAGTGTTGAGGTGGAGCTGTTAACTGCAATCAGAAAGGGGATGTATTTTAGTAATTCATTTAGTTGTCAATGATTGATCATTGATTCCTCAGGTTGAGTATTTTTTTTTAAAGAAAACGCATACAAACTTTTCTTTTTCCTGCTTATTAAATATGAGTATTTTCTGGTTTCTTTACCCTTCTAACACCTAATCATTAATCAATTACCACTAAACAACTATTAACATCTTAATCAACTACAAAAATGATCATTGATTTAAACTCACCAAATAACATCAGGATTTACATTTGTGCTTTGGTTTTTGGTAAGCACAAGATGACATATAGTTGATGTTGGGCAGACTAGTGCATTTAGAAAGCTTTCATAAAGAACTGAAAATACAATTGTGCAGGAAATCCTCTATTAGTCTGCAAAGTGTTTCCTCAGCTTGCAAATGGCCTTTATACTAGATATGGTAAATGTTACAGAGTTGATGGGGCAAAAACCATGAAGCAACACTGTTGGTGTAAATGAGTTTGGCTGGAATGAGACGGACTACAGACCGGCCATGAAACATGTTAGTTCCCTTGCTCTCAGAATTCATCAGATATGACGCTGTTTTTGAACAAAGGAGGATTTCCATAGAATAGCAGGTTACCCTCCCGAGGGGGTTGATAATGTAAAGTACAGTGGTGATTTCCCATGTAGGCCACAATATAAAAGAGACTCAACAGGGGTTTTTAAGGGGATTCATCCCTGGACCACTGAAACTCAGCTATAGTTTAGATATTGAATGCCTTATCTCCCTAGTCAAGGTCTGGTTATTCATAATGTGTGAGAATGAGATACCAAAGACAACCTCTAGCCTGTTTGCACAACCCGAAAAAGGGTTAATGTTGCTTTACTAGCCTCCTAAAATGCAGTTTTTACCCCAAATCTATGACTGTATGCAGTGTCTGAAATTACCTTTTTAACTTACTGGCTTTTTTGTATGTCACATATGTCTTCATTCCAGGACATTCCATAGAGATTAAAAGATATACTGTTTAATACAAAATTTGAAGCAAAAAATATTTTAGCAAATCGATCACAGTTAATGAATTCAAGCCTAAATAAAAAAAATCCCTGCATGTGAAATCATTTTTTGTTTGATTGTGTCAAACTGTGACACAGACGGCAGAGGACATAATATCACAAAAATGTGTTAGAGACTCTCAGCATCTTTTTTTTTCATTACATTACTACTTTGATACAAACATTAACCTGCCAATTTGGCATTAAATCCACCAGCTTTAGGCACTCGGTGGGCGTTAATTTCAGACCCTCTGGTGTTAAGAAATCAAACAAATTGACATGCCATTGCCACAATTAAAGTATCTGGAAGAAGGCGATTTATGTGCAGTCACAAAACGCCAGCTGATTGTGCCAGAAGATTGAGAATTAGCGTGGACGCCAGAGTGCACAGATGTGGAAAGCCTTTGTCCACCTGTTGCTCGAGAATAAGCATGCGACATGCACACGTGTAGAAAACATTAGACCTTTCTTCTTTTTCCATTGTACAAACATCTAGTTCTGTGTTTCCATGTGTTCTCGACAATCACCACTGTTATATATCACAGGCTTTGTAAACGTCGAACCTGCCTCCTCGTTTAGGGAAGCAAGGAGAACATGTGTAGTGGCGCAATGTCATTTTCACCATCTAGCATGTCGGAAATCATGATGCCTGTGATGAACAGTGGCATGAAACAAAGCGACCACTTCTGCTTCCCTCCGCACAGGAAGAGTCAACAGCTTTTTTGTAATCACTTCTGTCTTTGAAATGACATGTATGACACACAGGAGAGAGGCTGCGTAGGAGGCGGTATTATTTCTGGCTCCAACATGGAGTGAACACATGATGTTGTGCTTATTTGCACACGGGTTCAAAGTGTGCGGCTCCTTGACATGTTGTGTAATAGGTATTGTAAATATCACAGTGTGCACATACAAATATGTATGGGCCGCTCTGAAGTGGATTTGCCTAAGTCATTTAATGCAAAATACAGGGATTCTAAAGTGGTGCCACCGGTAGCTCTTGGTGTGTCTCTGCTCCACGTTTTTTCTGAAGTTAATTAGAAGAGAAACAAGTCTTCTCAGTCAGACCAGATCCTGTTAGGTCTCTCCTTCTGACAACTGCAGGCATTCAGTTGTGCCTCTATACGTAATGAATCAATATTAAATATCTGTCGGCTGCCTCGCTGCATCTGCTCCGTCAGTTGTCACTTCCTTCACCCGCTGAAGAAACACAAGTTTCACAGCTCTTATTTCCTTGCGCAACATTTTCTCTAACATACAGCCATTGTATAGCGTGACTGAAATACTCTTTCCTGTGCTGGCTGTGGTTCATTCTTGACCGTTGCTTGATATAGCACTGTTGTATAACATTTTGTCGACGCGTTGCATTTTATTTCACACCTTTGTAGGCAATTTGCTGTGGTGGCAAAACTTTGTGCCTTTAAAGTACATTTGTTGCTGTGGTATAAGACCAGTTAAGGGTGTCAGCTTTATATGCTGACTGCTGATGGCTGGGTGTTTGGTTTGGCATTTGTCTTTTTCTTCTCCTTCAAACTCGCTACCATGGCTCAGCCAGTTCTGTTCACTCTTCTGTATCACAGAGAGACAAGATGTGCCAATTCTTGCATTTTATGAGAAGTTACTCAGCTTTTTGAAAATGTTTCCTGCAAATGATTAAGGGCTGAACAGTTAATTGAAATATTATCAAAATTGCAACATGACAAAATTGAATACGTAGTAGTAGTAGTATCAGTGTGAAATGTGTGACTGAGCAGCTTCAGAATGAAGCACTGTGGCGCTGCAGGGATGCCTCCTGGCCTACAAACCATTTCTGAAAATGTTATAAAAAAAGAAACATTGGTACAGACCTCAACAAATGTCAGATTTTAATAGTTCTTTTTAGTGAAAATAGTATGAAGTATATTCCTATGCAAAAATGATAATTTCCACTAATTGGGAATCATGTCATAATAGCAATACTACTTTTCTGTTTTTACCATATTAAACAACCTTAAAATACATGTATTATTTAAGATGGAAAAACAGCCAGTGTTATGTAAATACAGCTGAGAAATCAATATTTAGTTATTTTTAAGCAATGAGGAACTGTAATATATCTGATGTGTCACCTGTGACACAGTTCCTTACTCATTTGGAGATTACTGATATTATGTTAATCTGAGCTGCTCCTATTGAAGCGCTTGACTCAGACATGGCTCAAACACATTAGACATGCATAGACATTGTACGCTGGTCTGGTTATTCATAATGTGTGAGAATGAGATACCAAAGACAACCCTTGTTTTTAACTCAATCCAAGGACATGTTGAATCATTATTATTATTTATTTATTTGTTTAGCCACACAGAACACTTGGTTAGATTTACAAAAAGGGTCATGTTTTTGCTTAAAATACCTGTTCTGGTCACAACAAACACAGCAGGAGATGTCCCAACTTCCTGTTAAAAAAACATCAGCTTTGTCTCGACACAAACACAGCTAGAAATTTTCCTGAAGTCTCCTGAAATATATCCAGGGCTTTCACGCTTGTAAATGCTCAAATGCAGCCTCGAACTGCCGTGAGTGGCTTGGTAGCCTTTTCACTGAACTCCCAACACCCTCCGATACAAAAGTAATGTCATAAACATGTCACATGTCAATATCCGAAGTATGGCACATACAAATCTGAATCTATCAATAGTTTGCAGGAAGATGACTGTAACTACCAATGTTTTATAGTGGCAACTGGGCTGTCGTAGCTGTATGTCTGTTTCTATCTTCCTGTAAATTGTTCTTTCTGTAAGTACAAAGAAAACAACTTAAAACTGGTGTCACATTTGATGTACGTGCACATATTAAGCCAAAAATGCTGATTCTGACCTCACAGATTTAGGCCTACACAAGATTTTCTGGGCTTCCATTGGGATCTCTTCTTGTCACACTGTCCGATTGAGAAACACGTGTCATTGCTGAGTCGTAGAGTAACAGTGGTAACCAGGATGTCTGCGGGTGTTGTCTCTCCTCTCATCATGTATTCATGACTGCGTAAACAGAAGATCTGGAAAACAGTCAATTTTCCTTTGAATGGAAGCACAACTTAATTTCACTCCCCAGCCTTTTGGGGAGACCTTGGACTCAACATATATATCATGTTTATGCTTCTGTTTTGTTCATAGCATGCCTCCACCCTAATTACGCCACTACACCCATGAAATGCTGGTATGATTTTCTCAAAGCCACACGAGCTGAACGCTGGAGAGAAAAACAACCCTCCCTAGGATAAATGATCCCCTCTGGTTAGGTCCTCGTTGTAATGACGAGGTATACTGTGGGGGAAGGATTACTGTGGTGGCCACATTTTAGACAGGTTAGCATTCCTGAATGTATGTAGTTGCAGCTAGTATCTTCAGTGTGTCCAAAGGAGCTGCTGATCAAATATAGTATATCAAACCTTGTTTCATCGAAGGGAAGTTTTTGAGTTTTCCTAGTTAGATAATGATGTTGCACTGAGGCTTTTTGCACTCTGGCATAAATACAAATGTGGCTAAAACATTAAATGCCTTTAGATGTTTTAAAAGTGTAATCAGAGGTAGCAACAAACTGAGACAAGAAGAACATCTGTCTGTTTCTGTCTTGTTTCATCTTTTAATTTGTTTCGTCTGCCATGTGTGATACTCACTGGTTGAAGTCGGTCCTTGTGATGTCAGGAAGGTGGCGTGCAATGACGCAAAATAACAATAATCGATCATTCAAATGCATTAAAACTAAAGCAACAAGCCTGTTTTGAAAATGTAAAGAAGAGAAAGTACAGATATTTATGTTAAAATGTCGGGAGTCAAAGTAAAACGTTGTCAGGTGAAGTAAAGTACAGCACATTTACCTGAAAAAGTATTTGTACTTCAGTACCTCCAAATTCTGGCAAATATCAGCTGAAAATATCAGCTATCAGTTCAAGAGACAAAATGTTTAGATGAGTTTCTGTAAAATACGAGAAAGACGTGATGGGGGAACAGAGGTAGAAAGGACTTTTTTCATGGAGTCTTCTGAATCCTAAAACCAAAATATCAGTAACGGGTGGTTGTAATAGTGACACAATATAAGTGTTACTCAGGAACACCATTCATGCTTTCATTCAGAGAGTAGTCAGTATTAAAGTACAATGCAAAACCTGAAGTTTCAGAAGGTATGAGACCAGGGCGGGTGGTGGTTACAGAAGTCTGTTCATGTATTAGTCAGTGTAGCTGAATGAGTGGTTGCAGTCACTGCTGCCTCTCGTCATGACTCGCACTTCGGCGTGTCCGGCAGCACCTGCACATGAAATTTATTTCCCCACACGCTGCTGACTTGGTGTGTGCAGGTCTTTATCTCTGCCTGGCTGATCTGAGCTGCAGCGTCACCGAACTCTCCTCAACATTTAGAGCGAGTTCTGAGTAAACAGAGAGTGGGTAGGACAGACTGTTCTCACCCTGGTTTAGTTCTCTAGTAAAGGTGGCATCCCTTTTGTGTCATAACAGTGTACAATGGGGAACAGACATCATAGATACCATAGTGTCGAAGCGTGTGGCTGTGCATACCTTAGCACTTTTGGGAACAGGTATGTAGGAGAAGCTTTACCGCCCACAGAAGTTGCACAAAAACTCCCCTCTGTGTCTCTAACCTGCAGTAAAACACTTAAAGAGGGAAAGACCATACCAGTCATACCTCTGAATATAAATTCTGTGTGTTTATAGCAGACAGACAGTGAGACAGTAAAGACTGACGTCTCTCATTTCTGCCGGTGGGCTGAAACTCATCTTGGCTCTGAGCCAACCAGGTGAAGAAAGTGACGGTTCTTCCTGTGATTTCACTTCCTCTTGTTGTTGAGGCTAAAACATTTTGTCCCGTGTGGGCAGCCTGTCTAGTCTGTTTGTGTGAGCCATCCTGCACGTTGCACAACAGACATGAACTCAGTGACCGTATATTCATGACTGAATTGGGCATTTTCTGTGTGTCAAATAGGGCATTTTCTTAACTTTCTACTTTGCTGTCATTTTCTGCTCTCTTTCACAGAACCTTAGTCACTTGATATAATGTGTAGGATTTTTTCTTGCAACATCATCCATGAAGATTTATTTATCGTTTGAACCCTTTATGGTAAGAAGAGCTGCATAGATTAGTTGATCAGTCGATCAAAAGAAAATTGATCACAAACAACTTTGATAATCATTTAATTGGAGCAATGCCATTTTATAGACTAAATGATGAATCCATTAATGGTGACCATGGCGGTTCTAGAGTTCAAGAGTTTGATACCATACTTTAAAAGTAATATATATTTACATATATATTTCAACATACACAAAATTAGACTCAGATCAGAAGTCTTTAGAGTGTTAAAGATGTTCGCTTCAGTTAAAAGGCTGATGGATTGAAAACCTCTGCAGTTCTCAGATCTGATGCCATGGGGAAAGTTGTTCAACTGTTTTGGAGCTTTGTGACAACAAAAAGCTTTCACTCTCCAACAGACGGAGCACAGCAGTCTGACGCTGTTATTTTTTTCTCTCTCTCAGGTCTTTGTAGTCTGTCAGCAGACTTACTTCACACCCACTGCTCCTGCCTCATTGAACACTGTGCGACTCAGCTCTGCTGCCAGATTTGGTTTCCTCACAACTGCAGGAAAAACCACTGAGACAAGAGAGAGAGAGAGAAGTCTCTGTCTCCACAACTGCAGTTGACCACTGACTGCATGTCTCAGAGCTCTGACCGACCCCCCTCCTCTTCCTCCTCCTCCTCCTCCTTCCACTTCTCCTCAAGGACCCACATTTGCACATAACCATAACCTCTAAATCTCCAGCCAGCTGCCAGCAGCTTCACCACGGACACAGTTGGCAATTGCTCTGCTCGGGCAGAAGGATCGACCATCGTCCCCCGACTGGTGCTCCTTCAGTGGGGGAGGGAGGGGGAGGACAGCAGCCGAACGCTGTGCCGCTTTCCCTGGAGATGAAGCTGCAGGCCGTCATGGAGAACCTGCACAGGCAGCAGAGGGCCAAGCTGCTGATGGAGCAGCAGCTTCAGCAGCAAGCCGCTGCCCAACACACTCAGATCCGCACAGGTGGAGGAGGAGGGGATGAGCCCATGGGGAGCCCGGCCCCTGAGGCGGAGCAGGCCCAGATGGCAGCACTGGCAGCCATGCGTGCGGTGGCAGCAGGGCTGCAGAGGGTGTCGGACAGCCCGATGTCAGAGCGTAGCAGCGGCGGCGAGGACGAAGGTGATGATGATGACAACGATGAGGGGGAGGAGCATTACAAGGATATGATGGGGTCAGATGAGGAGGAGCAGATGTAAGTGAAGCATTTCTTTGATTAAGTTTCCAAAAAATATGCGACAGTGGTCGTCTTTTCCAAACACTATTTTGTTGTTCATTGTAGCAAACGGAAATGGGACGAGGAAGACTTTGAAGGCGAAATGGAAGAAGACTTTGACGACGACCTGGCAGAGGAGGGTCTGCCAACAGGCCATGAAGCAGTGGCTCCCGGGAAGGGCATCCTCCTGCTGCCTCACCGTCAACTCCACCCCCACTCCCAGCTGCTGAAGGCCCGTCCCAGTGTCGACCAGGAGCCCCGCGTGGCCATCCTGCCTCCCCACGCCACACACAGCCATCTGGGTGGGCAGGACCATGGAGAATGGACCTATGAGGAGCAGTTCAGACAGGTAGGATGTCTTTGTGACTAAATGGAGGCTCTGACATGTCTCTACTGGAGATTCAGTCATGTCAGGATCCTCAAATATATCAGCTAAATTGCTGAAGTATCCTAAAGTCAGCTGCTGTGGATCCTCATAAATCTAAATGTAAGTTGTTGACCGCTGAGCCACATCTGGCTATCACACCCTTCATATCAGCTGCGCATAAAGTAATCTGACCAGGGTGGGAAATTCACACCAGCCACGGGCCAAATGTTGATAAACCCTAAGCTGAGGCTTTAAAGTTTGTCTTTGCCACCTGACATTCTGGTAGGCTACATCTGTTGAAGGTTGGGGTCTAAACAATCACTTATTCTTGTGGAGCAGCTTAGTGCCCACTGGGATTTGACATTTGCTAACTAATGTGGCCTAAATGTAAAAAAAAGACAGAAGAAAAAGCTAGTTTCCTGTCTTGAATAGGACTGCGAGCTGAGGAAGAGAAGCTGAGGGCAGCAGGAAGAGAGGGGGGTGGGTAAGGGTGCATTTAACAGCTTTACCATGCTGGCGTTTACTGTAAACATGCTAGTGGGCTGAATATTATGAGGGAGGCCCCCGTGGAATAAGGCGGGCTGTTTACGTGAAGAGATTTAGGTCTGTCAACAGCTAAATTTGGATGGAGGGCTGCTGTCGAGAGACTGGAACGAGGTGTAATCCACTCCCTGCTCACAACTGATGATAAAAACGGAATTACTTGTTGTTTTATACACAAGTTCTTCACATTTTCTGCCATGTTTGCTACATGATAAACTAAGATAAAATAGTGCATAAGAAGATGGCAAAGAAAATAGTGTTTCTACAAATAAAAATATGCATTAACAGGATGGTCAGCACTTAAATTTTCATAAGATACAGTTTAAAAAACAAAAATTAATAGGTTTAAACATAGTCAGCACTTATACATGTATAGTAATCTGTAATAGACTAGATCTAGAAACCCTTAAAATTTGCCTCTGCTTTTGTGTAAAAAACCTGAAAACTAAGGCTGAAAGTGTATACATCATAATGGCCGCCACTATTGAAATGCAAACACACGGTGGTAATATTTAAAAAAGATAAAACGTGGTTGACAAGCAGCTTGTCTTTTGGAAGAGAATACTTGTTTGGGAGTTGTTTTTTTCTGAGAAATTTATATTAATACCTTCAGTATGTTGGAGGTAAATTAACTTCACCCAGACTGCATGTGCTTCACTTTTAAACCCAACCACAGATTCTGTAATTTCAGGCCTATTTCTTGTAATTACAGAGCGTATGGAATAAAAACTCCTCTAAAACCTATACTCTGCTTCTCTAAATAGTCCACCCCTCCCTCCGTAAAGCTTTGTGCGAATTGATACTCTCAACAGTTTGTGGATTTCATACGTCAGGTAGGACACAGTGCATTTTTATCATGACATGTCAGTCAGTCACCGACGGTTACATAATCGAGTCAGCCAGTATCTTGACTGTTAAGATAGTGCCACCCACTCCATTGTTGATTCAAACATATGTCACGCCTATACAACGTAAAACTCGCCAAACCACAGTCGTTTAAAAACCTTCTGCATTTTTTACTTCATATAGGGAACAGAGCAGCAACGGTCACGTATGTGTTCTCAACCTTCATGACTGCTGAGAGTTTATAGTACTGTGAATCCAGGGTTTCAGTCTAGCACATTATTCACACAGGACTAATTCTGACCTTGGATGATTACGGTGATTAGTAATAATTGCAGCTTTGGCCTGTGATTATAATCCTCTGTGAACGTGCTGTGTCTGCAGTGTGCAAAGCAAAAATGACAGATCTGCAAAGATGAAAACAGTCTGTCCCCTGGTAATTCTAACCCCATGCAAATCGAACTCAGTGATTTCATCCTAATTTATACTTGGCGGGTTTTTCTTCTGCTTCTTCTTTTTCGTCTGAAACCAACATTTGTGGTTTCTGCTCATCATGTGAGAAAGAAACGGTAGTTGAATTCACACAATAGTTTTTGATGCATTTTCTGTACATAACTTCCACATTCTTCTTTCCCGATCAGATGAGTAATAACTGTAAAATGTTGAAATTATATTGTAATAAATGTAATAGTGGTTAGCGGTGAGTCATGTAAGCCCCAAGCAAAATGTCAAAACTTACCAGGGCTACACGCAAGCAAATGTGCCACCATGAGATGCCTGAAACATTATCAGAAACTTCAGCATGAGGCCGCTTTTAAAGCCTGAAAAACTTTACCGAAAACCCCCTGTCACCTGATCACGCAAAAACCCATAACCTGAGCTATATAAAGGTCAGTGCGGTGTCCGTCAAGCCTTCATGAACTAAAACAGACTTCAGAGGTAATGACTTAAGATGGCATGAGAAATGATGCTTGTCATCAATGTGCAAAACACAGAACTGATGCTTCTCCAGGGACCTCCTGCAACTGTTCCTTCAAATGTCATACTAAAGATTCAAGGATAAGTTCACCCAGAAAAGAAAATTCATTCATTATCTACTCGCTCTCATGCTGGTGGAAAGTCGGGTGAAGTTTCGTAGTCCACGGGCCATTTCTGGAGCTTCACAGCAAAACAGTGTTGCAGCAATCTCCTAATCAGCCAAAGTAGATTTGTCTTAAAACATGAGAAACAACCAATAATATAGCTCGTCTGGTTAATCAAGGTCTCTAAGATCACACATTGATTTAAAACGATCTTATTTACACCCTTTAAAGCCAAAATATTCGCTGTAGCTGAACAACGACTGTTGAAATCTATGTGATATGACTCAGGCAGACTCTGACGTGTCATCAGATGTTTCCCCGTAAGTTTTAGCAGGCGACAAGCGAACACATGAACTTCGCCACGAATTAGATTATAGATTTCTCTTGGTTTAACATTGTTGGAAACATTTGAGATAACAACAAAATATATAATGAACGTGTAGTCGCTTTACAGATCACAGTCGCGCTGAACTATGAAATCATTAGCCTCCATCCAGTGGTCCGTTTTTAAGCTCCGGAAGTCTGCGTTTTCTCTGAAGATCCGAAAGAACTGAAAACGAGGGTTGAACCTGTTTTATTTTTGAGGAAGACAAAATCGTTGGCACAGAAATGGAGCAATTTCATGTTGAGCAGCATTGTGGAACTCTATGATTCCCTGTAAACTTCCATGTGCTCTTGAGTTAAATCATGTGCATTGTTGAGTGTTTTGTTGGGACCTCGGTGGAGAGGAAGGGGTTAAGGCTGTACAGTTTATTTTGGGCAGGTGGGTGGAGGCTGTTGGAATGTGCCTGAGGGAGGGTGATAATGTGGCCACTAGGAACCCCAGATCCTCAGCAGAAACCTGGCGTGCCTCTATCAGTCTGCAGCAGTTGGAGCTCTTCAAACTGAGAACTATCTTTCTATTTTCTCTTTCTTTTTTTTCTATCTTCTCTCTTTCATTTCTTTCTTTCGTTTCTGTCTCTCTGTCTTTCTTTCTTTCTTTCTTTCTTTCTTTCTTTCTTTCTTTCAAGTTGTGTTATTGGTATAGCTAGCATTACGTGTAATGCCCCTATGGGTTTATCATACATAACCTTGAGGTGAATCCAGTATAACAAATCGATCAATGAAAACGAGTCTAGCACAATAGTTTTAATGAAAGTTTAACACAAGCCTTTTACACCGATTAAGGTCCAAAGTGCTATGGAGGTGAGAAAACGTGCACATAAACCCCACTTATAGGTGATGTTTGCCCTCAGGCTGTATGTGGCTCAGATATATCAGCCAACCTGCATTCCTGGTGGATCAACCGGCCACCTTCCTCTCTCCACACTCTCAGCTGAAAGGTCAGACTAAATCAAGCCAGGAGGCACTGTCTGTAAGGAAGTCTGATTACGCTGTGGTTTTTAAGTGAATTAATCAAACGTATCCAAGGCTCTTTGCCAGCGGCATCATATCTGTCTGTGGCAGCAGAGTGTGGCTGAATTAAATAAAGGACAAGGATTTGTACAGATATCAAATTATGCCAGCATGGTTTGATTAGTTTGTAATTGAAACTGATTTGCTTTGCTGCTGGGGTGCCATTTCAACTGAGTTATTTCAGTGATACCAATGCAACACTCCCCCATACATCTGCCCCCTTGAATGTCCATATCAATATCACTCTTTGCCTTGCTCTGTGCATTTTTACATCCGGTTAACGTCAACGGTCCTTTTAAAGTTAGTACTATCCGACAGCCAGTTGGCTTGCATGCATCTGTTCCAATCAACCACCAGTCAGATCCTGCAAACGTTTGAGAAGAAGAGAAAAGTACATTTTGTCACCCTCTGTGATATCTAGACACCCAGATACTGTTTGTGGGAAAGTTGTTATCGTGGCAGTTTATTCAGTTGAAAGTTACAATGAGGTCTGTAGATTATGCAGAGTAATAGGGACATTGTTTTTGGATAGTTAATGTGAGTTTTGAGATGGATTATTCAAGGCTTTGAGCCCCTCAAACAAAACTCATGTACTCCCATTGTATTTGAGCAGAAGAGAAGAGATGGGCATTTTAAATACTCTACATTTCCACCAGTTGAGATATGCACATATCTTATAAAGTATATAGAGAATGACTCGAGAGAGAAGTCAAAATTTGGAGTCACTTGTGAAATAGAAACTTGCTATACATGAATGTTGCTACTGTACTAAATTTAAATTAATAACAGGCCACAGATTTCTCAAAAAGCTTTATATACACATACATTTGATTCAGTAGTATTAAGAAGCATTGCAATTAGTATTGTAAGTCTTCATCTTGTTAAGAACTTGAATCACACCATTTACTTTAGCTCCTTCAGCTACCTATGCTACATTAGCTACATATGCTATGCTAGATACACATGCCACATTAGCTACATTAGTGTTGCCTTCATCTTGTTAAGAACTAAAAATCACACCATTAAACTATAGCTCTGTCAGCTACATATGCTATGTTAGCTACATATGCTATGTTAACTACTAAGTATTGTCTTCATCTTTGTATGACCTAAAACTCTCACTGTTTTGCCTTAGCTATATTAGCTACTCTTGCTACATTAGCTACATTAGTATTGTCATCATCTTGATTAGAACTCAAAATCACACCATTTTACTTTACTTGGCTACGTTAGTTACATGAGTATTGTCTTCATCTTGATATGAACTAAAAGTCTCACTATTTTGCCTTAGCTACGTTAGCTACATAATGCTATGTACCATGGATCTAATATGGGATACAGCACTGGCATCTTCAATGTTCAATTATGTTTACTAGTTAGCCTACCCTTTCATTTTTAAGTTTTCCTGCTAATATTTGGCTAATAGCTATATGTATCAACTTGTTGGCTAGCTGTTTGACTCATTATGAAAGAATTACAAGTAATTTTATGCTGTTCTCCAGAAACGCCATAGGTCCTTGGCTTCAGAGCAGCTCTTTCATCAACAAATTATTTGTGAATGAAAAATCTGAATTTAAAATCTGGTTTCTGGTTGTCCATTCAATTCTATGGTATACATTAATATAACTGCCTTACTCCGCTGCCCCCTTTTCAAACAATATCCTCCTCAGGCCAGAAAGCGTCCAGAGGCCACGAGGAGCCTTTGAAGTCTCCTCTCCTGTGTCTCTGTCTGCTTTAAACACCAGCAGCTGGGCAGATGGAGCCCAGATGGACAGTAAAGTAGGGACGTCTTTAAAAATTCATGGCACTCACCATGATCAGGGCGAATGGAGGGGAGTTGGCATTAAACATTAAATTGCACACGCACACACATACATTCATTGGGAGCGGGGGGAGGGGGATGTTAGTGGCTACAGGAAGTGTAGCTCGAATAAGAGCCAATTGGGAGCGACACTTATTGGGATTGCCCCTCAGGTTTCTGCTGATACAGCTGTCTGATAAGTGCTCGCTGGGTTTATATTCCTCTGTAGTTTCGTCCAGGCCTTTTGATCTGCTTCAGGGTTGTATGAATAGGCCAGGCTGTGTTGTTTTTGTATTTCATATGAAGTTGTGCATTTTCACAGCTGTAGATTTGTTTAGTTAAAAAGCAGCACGAACATCTGCCGAGAGCTGTCTTGAATTTTAGAATCGAAAGTGTTCATGCAATAGTTAGCTTGTTGTCCTTCTTACGTCCTCAGATCCTCTGGTCCTTTTGCTGTTAATGAATAGCTAATGTCAACAAATGTTTAAGACTGACCAAACTATGACTTTGCACATGTTGGACCTCCTTCTCGTTTTCTTCCGATCCATTTGCTTGGATTTAACTCATTATTTAAGAGTACATTAACGGCAGTGCAACAAACCATTTGAACTTCCGTTAAGCACATCAGCTGGAACCAGTTTCCTCAACTTGAGTCTGCAGGGGTTGGAATTAATGAGCAGAGGGGGAGTTTTTATTTAATTAACAATGTTCTTCAATGTGTGCAGCGATCTGTGTGTGACAAAAAGCAAACGAGAGGTTAATGGGCTTTGTTCGTGTCATGAAAACAAAAGACAGATGCAGCATGGGAAGACCTCTGAAAGTCTTCCTGTAGAGTGGAGGAGGAAAAGCGGGAGGGGAAAGGGTCAGTGTGACTGAGGGAACAGAAAAAAGTCATTCAGTCGGCGCCGAGTCTTGAACCACTGCCAAGTAGTGTGTGTAGTACACTCTCATTTTAACTGTGAAGCGCTGCAGAGCATTAGAATCATGTCCAACGCCTAGCCTGCAGTGTGGAGCTGATGTCAGAAACTGTACAGCCATGTGGATTCTTGAAATTGGCAGGGGTTCAATGCAGAGGAGGAGAGGGGGGTTGCAGCAGGAATGTAAACAAAGATTGCGTAAAGGCTGAGGCTAGCTCTTTCGCCCTGTTCTTTTTCTTTGGCTGTTGTGCTATGTTGTACAGTATTGATTGAATTTTGGGTTTCTTGATTACAAATGCGGTTACTGCCTCAAGCTTCCTCCTGACTTCAGTGTGTGGAGGCCTTCATATAGAATGAGGAAATGATTATTTTGATCCAAGGAGAGTTGCACAATATGCCTCATTGTCTTTTCCACTGTTGTGTGTGAGCCTTCTTTTTATATTTTTTTGTTCTTCCTCTCTAAAGGAAATATGCGTGCGCTTGTTCATCTCTTGCTTTCCCCTTTTTGTCCCACCAATCCGCACAAAAATAGATCTGCACTGAAAGGTTGGATCTGTCAACAAATCAAGCACTGAGTGACATCTTTTCATTCAACAACCCAGTAGAAGGCATTCATTCGGACAAAAGCAGTGTGTGCTGTCACCTTCGTCTGCTTTTGAAAAGGTGGCCTCGTTGAAAGCATTAATTCTTGAAAGAATCGATTAAGAAATAGGTCAAACACAACTAGAGACACTTAGATGCACATTTTCAAGGTCTGGATCCTGTCAGTCAGCAGCTCAAACAATATGCAGAGAAGGGCACACTTTGCTGACATTGTATCATGAAAGCCCCCCGCAAGTGCTATGATCCATAATCACCGAGGCACATTTGACCCTTGTGACAACACTCTGGCTGCTTTGTCTTGTCAGTACAATAATAGCGGACCTCTTTTAGTTGTGTGGGCACGCCAGGAGGTCTGAGTTGTCGAGCTCTGTTCAGACAGAAGATTCAAGCAGGGTTTGTAACTCAAATTTCACACCAGTCTTTCCACTGAAGATATTTTGACTGAGGTGTAACTAATAGAATTTATAATGGCTGGGTGCCATTTAGATCGATGCCAATTCCTTGTCCCTGCTCATGTGCATATGTACTGATATGTTTGAATGGAATGAAGCCATCTTGTTATTACATGTGCTTCCCTTCTATAACAAAATGTCTACTGTGGAAAAGATTGGTTATCTGAAATAGATAGAGAAACAAGTAAGAGGTGTAAATATTATGCTAAAATGTATCAAGACAGTTTTGTTTATTACCTTTTGTTACCTTTAAGTTTTGACTGAATTTGGCAATTTGCTGATTGTGATTTTAAAGCGGATATATTTCAGCTTTCTGACTTAAAGGAAACTGTTGTTTTTGATACTTTATGGTCTCATTTCCATCCAGCAGTTCGGTTTAGTTCAGTTCGGTTTGTGACACTTTGTCACACTATTTTTGTGTTTTCATTTTTCAAAGAACCGTTTCTTGCTGTCTGGACTTTTCGTTAGCCTTCTGTTAAGGTACCTAGCACACTGATCATTACTAAAAGGTGGTTATATGCTGCTTCTCACGAGTCCCTGTTGTTTTCCAACACCAGGAAGCAAAAGGGGTTTTCCCTGAAGCCAGCCAGTAAGTACTGTTGGCAGTGGAAACCTACAGCAGATTCAGTGCATTCAATACATTTGTTAGGCCAGAAGAATACCCACAATCCATTTAGCTGGGAAACGGTGTAAACTTAACCGTTTGTTTAGCTTTGTTGGGGTTTGATTTGTGTTGAAGTGTACCGATTCAGAATTTAAAGACTGTTGCTCCATGCAGAGGACGAACCCCGGGGTCGCTCGAGGTCAAACTGCAACCCATCAACATATTGATCAAGCCACGGGGCAACACCATCTCAGTCTCTGATGAGCCACATGGACATATATCTGCCCTGCGTGGGGCCATGTGCCAGATATTTTGTTAAGGCCATCATTGTTCAACCATTACTCTCATTGCCCTGCTGATCCGCGACTCTGATTGACGGTGCAATCATCAAACCGTGCGTCTTCCCTGCAGCACAGCAAGGTGCTCCATGCTGAGGAGCAGCACAGTTCACAGTGTACCTTGTTGGCCTCCCCGGGCCAGACGAAATATCTCTAGATGTCTTTGTCTTGTTTGTATACAAGCACTGTGACAGACCTTCCCCTGAACCTTCAGCTACCCTTCTATCTCGACCTCCATCTTTCTGCCTTCAGACGCGGACATTATCACGGCATCTGCACTGGCGCTGCATAAATACCTTCAGTGTTCACACAAACAGTCATTAGATTATTATCTAGGTCAGACTTTTTTTTGCCACTCGGAGGCGAAGTCGAGATTACAGATGTACGTCTTATAAGACCCCATACCAGAAATACAGAATAACTGATACTGAGTGCAGTATCCGTTTTTTAGCTGCTCTCTTTCAGCATGTTGGTTTATGATCTTTAATTGCTGTTACACCCACTTCCCCTCCTTCAGTTTGAGCTGCTTTGCCCTGCACAGTTTGGGCATCCATCATAGTGATACTACTCATTACCATTGCGGTTAGAACAGATTGCTCACAGCTACATACATCAGACTCTCAAGGGCCTTGGGAAAGCTAGCTGCTATTTCTGATTCTTATCCAAATGTACAAGCCATGGCAGCTGACGGCAGCAGGCAGGAATGGAGTGCATGCGGAGCGTGGGATAGTGCTCATTCTGGTTTTGTGTCCTGTCTTCATCAACTGGTTTTCACCTTTTTCTCATGTCGGCAGGGGATATTGTATATCCAATTATATCCGTCAGAAGCTGAGCATAAAAATTCTTTGGCAAAGCCTCGCAGACTGAGGCCTCACTGAGAGCTTCTCACACCGTAAAGACACCCTGTCCTCACAGATCATTGGCTTTCTTGCACATCATTGAATTTCCAGAGGTGTAATCCAGCATGAGAAAAGTCATAGTGTCTTGCATGTTAGCCATTTATAGCAGAATTTATTTATGGGACTTAATGTTTTCAGTCTAAGAGGGAGAAACGTCAGAATAGAGTTAATTTCATGGACATTTGGTTTGCTATTTAAGCCATGAAAACACTTATGAAAACTAAAATCAGGTCTATGTTGCAGCTGCCTGTGTCTTCTCAGCCTTTTTGTAACCTTGTTATCGCCTTCTTCTCTGTTAAAGGTAAATGTGGCTGAAGCAGATAAAATGACATCAGATACAGTCAGCCACTGCGGCTGCTGGCTCCTCATCCTTGGTCGATTGAGTTGAATTTTACGAGGTCAGCCGGTCAGTTAGGATTATGATGTGCTTGATCCTGCCTGTCAATAAAACGCTGTTCGATGCATCTGCAGTCGGACAGCTCTATTGTTGCTGTTAATTGTGTGCATGTGGGGGATGGTGAGGGGCAGGGCGAGGAGCCGAGGAGACAAAGATGGATTCATTATAGATGTCAGTTTACAGAGACATGTCAGTGCAGTTTCTGTCAAGCTGCTGTCAGCTCTGTCAAATGACTGGATAAAGTTATTTTCCAATTAAACGAAAGAGGCACAAGGAAGCAATTTAATTTGGTACTGACAAAGTACAGAGTGACGACCGATTATCTGCTGTATTTGAGGCAGACATAAAGAAAAATTTATTTAGCACTTGCAATGGGTTTTTTTTCAGCCTTGTATGTGTAAATAACTTCCTCTTCTCCCTCACTGTCTTCTTCATCTCCATCTTCTTATTTGTCTTCTTCTCTTACTTCTGGTTGTTGTTCTTCTCCCTCCTTTTCTTTTCATTCGCTCCACACCAGTTGCTGCTATCGCGTCTTAATTGAATTGTTGCGGGATGTTCACTTCAAATTTGCTCGACAGTTGCTTGAAAAACACAGCTACTGTTAGATCTGAGCAGTCGGCCATGGTTAACATGTTCCAGGAGTTATATTTTGTGAACAATTTTAGCCATGTGTCCTCTTCTGTTTCAGTTTCAGAATTTTTTTTTTCCTTCACTGGTTGGATCTCTTGATAGCGTCTAGAAAAAGGATGTGATGTGTACCTTTTGATCAGAGAAGAGTGTGTATGTTTGCAGTGCATGTGGTTGAATCTTATCTTTTTTCTATTACGGTATGTCTAGATGTCTTTCTTTCTGTGTGTTCAACAACAGATTTCTCCCTGTATAATGATGCTATTGCCTTTCTCTTTGATTACCTCTGTAACCTGGTTTCTTTGAGTGTATGTAAGTGTATGTAAACGCACTGTTTGGTCCAGAGGTGCTGATGTCGAAACATGAACTAGGGCACAAGCGCCACCAGCTACTTTAAACAGTATGTTGTAACGTCATTGATATTAAACTACCTTAATTGTTTGTATTCCTCATCCTTAACTGATTATTATCTAGCGACAAGCTGGATGACATGACATGACAGAAAAAACAAAGCGAAGGCACAATTGAAAAGTCTTCAAAGGACGGAGACGTGACAGGTGAAAAGTGTCGTGCAAGCGACAGCAGAGCACAAACCTGAGCAACAATAGAAGAGAGAAAAACAAGAACATGACTCGTCACGTCAAGAATCTGATTCTTTTTGATTTGGTGGTGAAGCAGAACAGACTGATTAAGAAATAAGTCGGAGCGTCATTTTGATATCTGGTGACTCACATTGTCTGGATCAAGTTACAGGATGACTCAGTCTTTCTCGATAAGGATATGAAGACATATTGTACATCTGTTCTTAAATGTTACACGCTGTACAAATCGTCTTGTTTTGTCACAAGCGGTTTCAGATCTCCGCCTCTCTTGGCTTTAACAATTGTGAGTTGGTTTTCTTGAGCTTGTCTTCTTTACCCTAGGACACCCTGTTGTGTGTTACTGTGTCACTTGACTCTGACGCTGCAGCTTTTGATGAAAACAAAAGACTTTTGACTGCAGTGTTTTGTGCCTAATATAGTAAAGAGACTCAACAGAATCTCGGCTGCATTAACGGCCGTGCCAGTTCTGTTTATGAGTCTACTGTGAAGAAGGTAATCAGATAACAGCTTCAACAGTCAGAGTATAAACCTCAGTGCAGTAAAATTTAATTATGGTCTGAACTCACTCAGAGAAATCCCTTCTGTACACAGAAGAAACTGTGTTTTTAATGAAGCTAAAGCTGATAAACCACTTTTACAGACCACATTTAGACTCCCACCTTGAACTCCCTCTGAACTGACACTTCTATGAAAACACATATTTAAGGGGGCTTGTCAGATATATACACACATATATATATATATATATATATATATATATATATATATATATATA
>CAEMYA010000463.1:1411964-1433270 GCA_903131615.1 Diplodus sargus | reverse complement strand
CCCCCCCGACCCCTCACCCTGCTCGCCATTCCCTTCCCCCTCTATCATATTTACATGTGTGTTTGTGTGTGTGTGTGTGTGTGTGTGTGTGTGTGGGTCTGTACATTTGAGAGACTTTTCATCTCTCTTTATCAGCTCTGTGAGTCCGCCGCTCACCATTGTCTCTTTTTTGCTGCAGTTAATTTGCCATGCTAAAAAGTCTGACACACAACAACCTTGCGTTACTGAGATGGCCATTTTTCTATTCAAGTCAGGCAGGGCGATGTGGAAAAAAAACAAGTTCATACTAATCTCTGTCATGAGAAGAAACTACTCAAGGACTTAGATTTATATGAAGTTGTGAAACTTGTCCTCCAAAGTCTCGGTGTAAACCTTGTTTCTTCCGCTTGTTAGTCCTTGATTAACAATTCAAAAGAGGCACAAGTAAGACTTCTGTTAAATAAAACACATACAATGCAAACCGAGGGTGAAATTGCTGTTACTGTTTCTCTAACAGACCGTCTAAAAAAGTGTTAAAATTACAGCCAAGGACTCACAACCATAAAGTTTTGTCCATGTCATACACCTTAAATAAACTGAGGTAAATACAGCATTCAAAATGAACAATGAATAGCTTTAATACGGACATAAGTTGTTTTTTTTTTGTTTTTTTTTTTACTTTATCGACAGTGATATGTTGTGGCCTCTTTCTTGTGTCTTACTTTAAGTCGCTTTGGACATAAACTAAATGCCCTTAATGTAAATGTAAATGTTTATTCTTGCTGCAACTTGCATAATTCAAATTAGAGTTTGTGTGTTTGTGTGTACATGTTGGTGTGTTAGTCAGCCTCACCTCGAAGTGATCGAGGTGATTGGCAGGTGTAAGGGAGCATGTAGATGATACCCCGGCCTCCTCTCAGTTTTGGTTTTCAGTTGCAAAGCCTCCATTATGTGCTATGTGACACTTGTGTGCTGTTGGCTTGCTAACTGCCATTTGCATTAACGGTGAAGTGAGCCCCTCCCCCATCACATGCACATATACAACCCCCCTCCTTACAGTATTACCTACCTCCACCACCACCACTTTGATGGCTGCAAAGTTGCAGCAACAGGCTGCTCTTTGGTTACTGATTATATTTGCAGTATAAAACCACTTCTTTTCTGTGTCTAAGGCCTGTTTATAATTTATCTGCAGACAGTCTGTCGCTGACCTACATACACAGTCAGGGTGGGAAACTATCAGACAACAGTCAAACACTAAATACTTGTTCAGATGTGGCCGTGAAGTCTGAAGTCTTGGCACTTTCGCAGACAGCATTTGGTTGACTTTCCACTGTCACCATTTGTCACCACAAAGCTGTCTATAACGCTTATTCGCCCTACGCTTCTTCAAGAGATCAGCGTATTTTTTCCATCATTTGTTTGAAATTGCGGAAAATGTTTTGTCGAGTAAAGTTTTATAAACTCTGCAGCCTGTTAAAATGTCAAGAAATTTGCAGTCCCATTGTCAGCTCTGCCGTTTTTGTTGCAGGGCGTAAACTGGCTCCCAGCATTACCAGTTGGCCCAGTTTCAAGTCGTTTTTCTAGTTTCTTGTCAATTATCTGAATGGCAGACCTTTAATCCAGGAGTGGCCCCTGACCCAGTGCACATACTTTAACATGACAACCTATGTAAGCCTACAGTAACCACACCCACCTGCACCTGATAAAGTCTGTACATGCGCGTGTGTGTGTGTGTGTACACATATATAAGGGTTATATAATCTGCAAGGAGCTGTGACAGAGCAAGAGACACACGGGTATAGAAAAGAGAGAGATCAACAGATATAAAAAGACAATGAGAAAAATAGAGGTAGAGAGAGATAAGGGATATAATGGGGAGTGGGGGTGGGGGCAGAGTGGCAGTGGTAGTGGTCTTGCTGGTTGGACAGGATCCTGATTGCAGCAGTTTGTCAGGCCTGAAGCTTCCAACAGCTATTGCCCTTTATAATGCAGCAAGTCCATTAAGCAGCGAGTGTCGGAGCCACAGGTTGACATGTGTTTTATGAAGAGTGATGTGAATATTTGCAGCCATCACATGATGATGTTTGACATCTTACTTTGGGTGTATATTTTTTTTATTAAAGACTTTCTTTACATGTATGTCGTTTTATCTTTATTTTTTATTTTACCTTTATTTTACCAGGAGTATTCTCATTGCCATTCAGAATTTATTTAACAAGGGGGTCCTGGCCAAGACAGCAGCATAACAATGTTCTAAGTTACACAGAAATATTTAATTTTTGGACAATTTTCAACCAATTTTGTATCGCAATGTTGGCAGTATATCCAAATGAACAATCTCACCAAACAAGAAAGTGCTTAAAATCATAAACCCAAGATTCTGTTACTGCCAATCTCTCGCCTAAATTGCTTTCACATATTTAAGCTGCGATAGAAAAAGTCGGCTCCATCTAGGACTGCTCAGTCTACATTTTCATTACTGGCTGCAGGGCAGAGCCTGTAAGCATGTAGCAGCATCAGTTTATTTTCAGCAATGAACTCGACACCCACCCTTCTGTCGAGGTGTTAACATGGTTTACCTCTTAGCAGATTTCCTTTAAGATGTCCTTTTTACAATTATACATGTGAACAGATTCCGATGGCGCAGCATGCGGCATGTAGCAGTCTGATGTGTGGAGGGATCTGTCTGCAAATCAGACTTAAGTTGTGACCATCTGTATTCACTGATGCTACTCTTGAGTGTTTGCTTATTCAGGTTAAAGTAGCTAGAAGATCATTTTTAAAAGGCACTGTTTACGTAAGCATTGATTGGATTAATTAAAGAATATTTTAATATTTTATACAGCACATTAGCCCAGATAAACTGATATTCTGCTTTTGGAAAAAATAAATACAAACACTATCCCATAAACTGTCATTTAACCCAGTTTTTTATGTGATCCTTCAGTAGAACAGTTTAATGCTAGAAACAAGGCGGGAGACAGAAAGAGAAGGTAACAGCTGCAAGAATTTAGATTATAGTCACATATTCGTGGATACGAGCAGGATACCGTGTCCATGTCCGTGTTAACAACGAATACTGAATGAGACTTGAAACTGGATACGCACCAGTAAGAGGGATACTGTGAGCATGTTAACAGAGTTCACACTTCACTGTAGACTTTCGGCTCCTTCAGTTGACAGGGAAACAGCGAAACGTATCAACACGTCTTTGAGCAGCTGTTAATGAACAATGATGTGAACATTTCAGTTTTGATAGTTTGTTCAGTGTTGGTGGTGTCACGCAAGACAACAAATGTCTTCTCCTTGTTCTCAAAGCCATAACACTTGCCTTCAAAATGTATTTGTGCGCTCCGATGAGCGGAGATCTGACCACATCTGGAGCACCGGAGGGACCCGCATCAGATCCCCAATGTTTCCTTGCAACAGCGCTCCCACCGCGCCACTAGGGAAATATTTGTTTGTGTGATCAGGAGAGAGAAAGAGAGAGAGAGAGCAAAGAAAAGCAGCATGGGGGATGGGAGATAGGGGGTTAATTTCCAAGATTTATGGTGCGGCACTTCACGAAATGCATGCATCCTGTAATTAAAACTCCCCCCCTTGCCTCCAGCAGGCCTGTACATTAGCTGGCATCCCCTGCTGCCCCATCCACCTCTCAGACCCCACCCCTCTGTTCCCCCCGACCCACTACATAACAAGATCTGATGGTAGTTCGCTGTCTCTAATGAGGGCCGAATGCCACAATGAGGGACAGTCTGTTAGTGGTTAGAGGCCACTGCTGTCACCATCATACCAGATTTCAGCTGGACGAGCCTTTCATTTTCATTTTCTCCAGTCGAGTGCGTAAAGCGGACATAGAAATCTTTCAGTAACTGACAGCAGACTTCAATCCGATTCACTTGTTGACGTGTTGGCTTAGAAGCAAGAAGTCAGAATTAAATCCAGTATGCAAATTTGGGTGAAATGTCTGACAAGCATGCAGTGTCTTCGATTAGACACACACACTCGTTTAATTGTGATTTTATCAGTGATGCATTGCATGTGACAGGATATAGCTGAAACAAGCAGCCGCTCAATCAATTAGGTGACTGACAGACAATTGATTGGCAGCTCTTTTGATATTTGATTATTGGTTTCAGTCCTTTTTACACAAAAAATGTCCAATACTCTCTGGTTCCAGATACTCCAGTGTGAGTATGTGCTGTTTTTCTCTTTTTAAACGATTGAATATTTTCGGGGGGTTTATGGTAAAGTACTTTTTTTTTAAAGACTAATCAAGGAAGTATTCAGCATAGATATCGAAAATAGTCAACAGTTACAGACCTAATATGAAATATTGTCAATGGGGCTGCTACTAAAGATACTTTCTATTATTCTCTGAATTAAACAATTAGTTGTTTTGTCTGTAAAATGACAGAAAACCATTAAAACAACAACAACAACAACAAAAAGCAATATTGATTACTGTTTCCCAAAGCCCAACATGATGTCCTCTAATTACTTGTTTGTTCACAATTCAAAGATATTCAACTCAACATTCAAGAAACTGGAATTCTTTGAAATACACTTAAATTAACATAGTTTGATTTAATAGATTAATTGAATAGTTGACAACTAAACAATCAACCAATTTGGTGCAGCTCTACTTGTAAAATTCCGTTTTTTGTATGATGAGTTGCACATATTAACAGCTCTGCAGTGTTTATCATTTGTACATAAGACTCTATTGGTCTGTAAGTTTCTTGTTTTGTCCGACCAACAGTCCAGAACCCAAAGATGTTGAATTTCTTTTCACAAGGCAAAAAGGAGCAGCACATTCTCCCAGTTGAGAGCCAAGGACCAGACATTGTTTTGCATTAATCAAAACAGCTTCTGATAAGTTTTCTGTTTTTGCCTCAGGGTGTAGTTGTGGTTAGGTCCGCTAGCTGTGGGCTGTCATGTCTGTGTAGCAACAATACGCTGCCTTTGTTTGATTGTAAACTGTGTTTCATAACCTGTCATTTTCAATAACACATTATGAAACTCTGTGACCTCACTGTGTGATTTGAAGCCTCCAAGACTCTTATGCGCCGTCTAGACTGGTAGATACAGATACGATTCTAAATAAAGTTGGGACACTGTATGAAGCAAAAATAAAGTTGAATGTGATTGTGAATCCTTCTTGACATATACTCAAGTCAAAACAGTAAATATTTGCTTACTTTGAATTAGATACCTTCAGCACGTGTCAAACAAGTTGGATCAGGTGCAACAAAATGCTGGGAAATTTGTGGAATGCTCCAAAAACACCTGCTTGGAACGAGCTCATTGGTAACAAGTGATAGGATCGTGATTGTGTATGAAAAGAGCATCCTCGAAATGTTCGATCACAAGCAAGGAAGTTGTTCTTGCAAACCTTGAGACCTCCAAAAATAGGAAGGATATCTAAAACCAAAGCAGAGTTCTGGGCGTCCTCCAGAGAGGCGTCCTTTCAGAGACTTTGTTCCGAGAGTTTTGATTCTACTTTTAATTCTCAGAGAACAATTCAGAAAAAAATGTCCCCTCTTTTTTATTCATGTTTTTGTGCTTTCCAAAAATAGAATGAAATCTAATACCAAAATGCAAAAGAAAATGTTTTAATTGAAAATTTAAAAAAAAACAATAAATAACACATGAAACCATTAATTATGTGTATAGAAGAGACTTTAGAGAAAACAAGGTCATACTTTAAACAGGTCATTCAGGAGCCTCAGGGCCCTGATAGAAAAAGCTCTGTCCGCTGGTTCATAATGAATTGGAAGGTCTTAAAAGGTAACATAATGGGGAATAGGTGAGATAGCCTGTCGTAAATCAGGAGAAATATGACCCCGGTAGAAAACTGAGAGAGGGGGATGTAAAACAGGATGCCGCCAGGTAAATCTGGAGGGCAAGTATGAAGGACAGGGCGAGGTTCACCAGTATGTGAAACACAAGATTATATAAGGGATATTACTACATCGACTCAGGAACACCTCATAAAACCCTTATTGGGAAACACAGTTCATTTTTGAATGATTGGATCTTTTTTAAGAATCGGGGGGGTTGTATAATGGTGCTGAAGTGTCCATGGGTTAGATACAGATGCTGCATCTCTGCTCACTCACCGACGAGAGAGTCCAAGTTAGCATGAAGTGTGCGTGACCCATAACAACAAGATATGTCACTATCACTCTGGCAAACTAGCCTGGAAAAACAACCGCAGGCTCAATGCCCTCACTGTACTCCCCCTGAGCGGGCGCCCCATTTTTACTGCTAACTTTCACCGAACTTTCCAGAGCCCGGGGCCCCGCCGGCAGCCAGACCCACATCAGGTTCTCATCAAGTCAGACCTGGTCCACGGCAATTCTTTAAGTTTCTCTCTCTGTCGTCTTGTCTTCTGATCGTTTATTGGTTTCTCATGACGGATTCTTTAGGGATAAAGGTCCAGATTTTGTTTTATATGTTTGCTTAGTAAACATCTGCCCGCCACACATTATGGCAAGTGTTGTCATGGTAACAGCGGAAGCATGGAGAGGATTTTCCATCAGTCGTTCACCCTAGTATTTTTGTATTTTTTCTGTGGAATTTATTGGCTGTTGTCAGATATAAAATCACGAGTTGTTGCTTCATCTTTCCCTCTCCTCTTCCTCTCCACAGCTGTATGAACTGGATCGAGACCCAAAGAGAAAAGAGTTTTTGGACGACCTCTTCAGCTTCATGCAAAAACGAGGTATGTGACCACGTGTTTGTGTTGCTCTCACTCATTAAAGTAAAACCTACATCCTTTCTTATCTTGTCATATTATATCTCTGAGCCAGTGTCACGGAATAGTTAGATACATAGAGCGGATCTCCCTCCCTCTCTCTGTCTCTCTCTGATATACGACACAGCACCCGCTACTCATCTTTCACTTGCATGGGTGGGGTCTTTATTCATTCGGAGATGATTGCTTTATGGCTGCGCAGCCCCTCGTCGTTCCCAGGCTATAACTAGAAGGCACACATCGTATCAATGCCTGGGAGTGGATTGGTTTACCTTCCCATCCTGCTGCTTGTTCACACAACTGCCTCACAGCGCTACAAACACACACACACACACACACACACACACACACACACACACACACACACACACACACACACACCCTCACAAACACTTACTCAGCCATCGTTCAGGGTCTTCGCACAGATGACACACACTACGTGAGAAAAGCAACCTAAGACAAAAAATAGATAAATCCAGTGTATCCTGATCCGGACCACTCAAGTGGGAATCATGAATTGTGCAATGATTTATTTGCATGTATTGGCTGCCATGACTCACTTCTCATGTGACCATTAATCTTGTTAATTTGACAAGTTGGCTCATGGCTTGATCATATCAACGTGCAGACGTTTGGCATGAGAGACAACAGACATGTGCTCACAACTGAAAAACCACCAGCACTACATGTTTACAGTATCGCAGCCACCGACAGTGGGCGGATCTGACGAGTCTGCTCTGGGAATGTGACAGCGCCATCTGGAGCTCATACAGATAACTGAGCCAATACTCCTTTATGTGGAAACGGAGGATTGACTATGTTTTACGTTAAACATTGGCCTGTGAGTGCGTTTTTGAATCACTTGGTGTTTAAGGAAAAACAGATTGATGAAAAGATTCATGAAAGCTTTGATTTTCCTTGATGGGAAAAGGACATTTGTCACAGATAAACACAGGATTGTAGGTATTGATTAAGTCTTGTCCCAAGGCATTTTGAGTCATACTTGGTTTGTCATTAACACACCCTTGTGACCTTTTCTAGTTTGATGACAAGAATGACCTGGTCAGGTTGAATAATGTTAACCAGCGGGGTGGCTGTGGCTCAGGTGGTAGAGTGGGTGGGCCAATGTTTGGAGGGTTGGTGGTTCGATCCCCTTGCCACTTGTGTCATGGTCGTTGTGTCCTTGGGCAAGACACTTCACCCACCATGCCGTGTGTGAATGTGTCTCACTGCTGTATGTTTGAGGTGGCGGTCGGAGAGGCCGTAGGCGCTGATTGGCAGTCGTGCTTATTATCTACTTACTCTCATGACCTTGCAGAATGTCAGGTAAAAGTTTTGTAGATTTCTGGAGTTTCACAGCAAAACAGAGTTGTAGACTAACTTTAAAGACCTTTAACCTTTTTAACTTTAACCTTTTTAATGCCGAAATCTTCACTGAAGTGCCACCCTGAAGTGGGTGCACAAGGTCATCTGCACATTCAATCAATGTATTCAATTCAAGATCTCACAGCTTCCGGGGTCTCCATCTACTTCAGCTGTTAAGGAGATTACTGCAACACTGTTTTGACGTGAAGCTCCAGAAATGTTTTGTGGACTACTTCACCTCGCTGTCCATGGGGACAACTGTGACTAGATGATGACTGAATTTTAATTTTTTGGGTGAACTTCTCCTTCAACAAGCCAGCGTCCTTAACTTCAGTGTGCCTCTTTACATCATGCTTGAAGAGGGGTTTGTTTCCCAAATGTTATTAGATTCCCCGTCTTCACCAAGGTGGTGTCTAAAGTTTGTATCCAGTTTCCTCATACAATCCCTTCAAAGGTCACACGACTGATTTTTAATACATTTGACGGACTTCCATTGAAGCTCATGCTTGTGCGCTACTTGCTTTGTGTTCTCAAAGTGAAAAATCACCCAACCCGAGCTTCATTTCCCGGTTGAAACAAACGTGAATGTCATGATACCTCAGCAGCATCATTCTGAGTCCTGATCAGCTTAAAATGAGTAATTGGCTGGTGAAATGGTGAAAGCAACCTCTGTCTGTAGTCTGCTCTTGTGTCAAACGTCAGAGATTCCCAGCAAGGACCAGTGTATAAAAGCATTTCTGTCGATATAAAAATGAGTTTCCCTGTGTTTGTGTGTGTGTGCGTTTATTATTCCAGGAACCCCAGTGAATCGTATTCCCATCATGGCCAAACAGGTCCTGGATCTGTACATGCTCTATAGGCTGGTAACGGAGAAGGGCGGCCTGGTGGAGGTCATCAACAAGAAGCTGTGGAGGGAGATCACCAAGGGACTCAACCTGCCTACCTCAATCACCAGTGCAGCCTTCACCCTCCGCACACAGTCAGTACATCCACACACACACACACACACATTGGTGTGACCACACATCACGTCTTTTTTCTTTAATCGGATTTGTAGCTGTACTTACTGTTACTTACTAGTTACTCTTTGGGTTAGCGTTAGGGCTTTTTGGATTCACACTGTTAGTTACAAACCAAAAGCGCCAGTAAACAAAACGTGTTGGACAGTTTTGATTTCTGTTGTCCTGCCAGAACAGAGATCAATAAAACTTCTGATTCCAGTATCTTTAGGTATCCACAGCTCTCCACCCTCATAAACCGTTTGGTCTGCTGAGCGTTTCAAGCATGTGAAGCTGCTGGCTATCGGATGTCAACAACCATTTCGTTTGACCAATTAACCTCTGTGTTCGAAGCCATTTCCTGTAGTTGGTTCAAATGGCAGCACGCGCTCACTCCTCATTAGCTCTCTCACAGATCCATTAATATGAGAGTGAGAGCTGCAATTTCAAGATGATCTTCAGGAGCATCTCCTTCTATTGCTTCAAGTTACTGTCCATCACTCAGAATCTTGTGCACTTAAGAGCTGTTTTTTTATTTCAGATAATTCATTCAACTGATTGATTCACTGTTGCCAGGGCAATGCTTACGAGGGGTTTAAAGGGGTACTTCACTTTTAATTTAATTTACTTAACGTTTGTGGACTTTGGAGAGACACATTTTTTAAATGGACTCACGACTTTTAGTTCAATATTTCTGTGAAAATGTTGTCGTCTTTGGGGTGCCCCAGTGGCTCAGTTGCCCCCACCCCCCCATCCTGTTTCCTGCTAATCCTGATGACAATACAATGACATCATAAGGTTTATTTTTTGGGCCGCGACAAATCTTCTTCAGAGACATAGAATACATTTTAGCGCACAAGCAAAGCTATAGTGCAGCACAGCAAACATAAGACACAAGTAATCACAATTAAAACATCACCTAAATAACACTAGTGAGTGGAACAACATCTAAAAAATGCAATAAACAAGACCAGTCACATGAATAACACGTGAATTGAAACCGTTAAATGGTGAGAATAAAAGGTTACTAATAAATATTTGGCACAGGTGAGTTAAAACCAATAAAAAAGAAGAAATAAAAGAGGTGAAAGTTAAATTTAAACAATGATTTCCTCACAATGAGAACACTGATCTGATGTGTTCAATTTGTAGCTAACCTCCATTAGTTCAAGTTTTGCATGTATTCATTTTAAACACTAAAAAATGATTGTGTTCCCTTCAGATACATGAAGTACCTGTACCCATACGAATGTGATAAGAGGGGTCTGAGCAACCCCAACGAGCTCCAGGCAGCCATCGACAGTAATCGGCGGGAGGGCCGACGACAGAGCTTCGGCAGCTCCCTCTTCACCTACTCGCCCAACGGGACGCCCACCATGCTCTCGTCGCCCAAGCTCTCCACGCCGAGTGTGGGCCTGCAGGTGGGCACCAATGGGGCCTCGCTGACCCCCATCCAGAAGATCAAGAAAGGTGAGGTCCTTTATGCTGTTATGCTGCTCTTACATCACATGGGATTAACCAATGGGGTCCATGATTGAAATCAAAGACTCGAATTTGCTTTGCTGCTTGTGTCTGCTGACAGTGCGACTGTTGAACTAGCTGTTCTTCTGTCAGTGTGCTCAGGGAGGAATGACATTTCCATCCTGCCTGCATTACTCAATAGTAGTATTTTAGTTTGCTTGATTTAATCCCCCGTCTGCCTTTCTGTGGTGTCTGGTCAGAAGAGGAGGCAGGCCAATCGCTGCCGGGAATCGGTATGGCTCGTTTGCCAGTGGGAGCTTTTGCTGGCCACTCGGTGGCTGCCGTGCAGGCGGCAGCGGCTCAGGCAGCAATGGCGGCTCAGGTGGCGGCACTGGAGCAGCTGAGGGACAAGCTGGAGGCCGGCGAGCCTCCGGAGAAGAAGATGGCGCTGCCAGCTGAGGAGCAGCACCGAATCCTGCAGAGAGCTCTACAGCACAACCTGCTAGCCATGACTGCTCAGATACCCATGAACATCCGCATCAATAACCAAGGTACTGAACTCACTGTGGAGTTTCTGAGACGTTCAGATAATGTGAGCATTCTTCCTGGCAGTTATCTTCAGACATTCTTGCAATCTTGCCACAAACCACATCACCTAACAGTGAGGAGAAAGGCCCATATGTTGACCTGTTTTACTTACACAAGCAGATGCATGCATGCATATAGAATGTGTGCGTGTCAGTCTGCGTGGGGATTCCCTTCTTTGATCATATAGCAATGTTTCTTTTGGTTTCTGTCTATCTGATGGAACATGCAAACTGTTTCTCAGTACTGACAATACAGGTGACTTCAGAGAAATGCTGAACTTCATGTTTTCACAAGTTGTTTCTGTTCTGAGAGTATTGTGGTCTTGAGTTGCATTGAGTTTGTTTAGTTTATACACAGTTAACTCCGGACTAGTGACGGAAAAACACCTTGTAGTCTCTATACTGAATAAAACTACACAATAAGTGACTGTATCTACATTGTGGTTGTCTTCCTCACAGAAGCCAGGCAGGACTCGGCCCTGAATCTCACCACCAACGGCACAAGCAGTATCAGCATGTCGGTGGAGCTCAACGGAGTGGTGTACACTGGTGAGTATCGCTGTCATGTGACACAGGAATTCCAGCTCACCGCTTCCTTTTGGCGAACAACAGCCAAGTGAACCAGAGTGAATAATTCATAAAATCATGGCTACTGCTTTCGGCCTGGCTACTGTCCTAAGCAAAAAATGACTGTCAGAATCCAAATTGGACCCGTTTAAGTCCCACTGGTAAGAGGAAACACATATTAGCGAGGGAACAGACTCTGATACAGCACAACGCCCTTTCTTCCTTCCTTGCCTTTGGGTTCTTTTTGTTTTGCAGTGTAAAGTTTCCACACTTATTCCAGTTGCACTGCCATTACTTGTAAAGGGTTAGGGTCAAAAACATCACCTGTTGCCAGTTTAAGTAACTTTGGACCACGTAAAGTTAGTTGTTCATCTTGTTTACAAGAGTCCCATGATCTTTTTATCTAACTCTTTGGGGAAACAAGCAAATGAGTGTTTTTCCCAAAACTATTTCAATACATTTGATTTTAAAATGGAGATTAATTTCAGCAGGCATTATTTGTATTCTGACCTCCATTTTTGGCCTTCTTGTGCCTTTCTCTGTCCAGGTGTTCTTTTTGCTCAGGCAGCAGCAGGGTCAGCCTTGTCCGGCGCGTCTGGATCGTCACTCTCCAACAAGAGTCGCATCGTAGCTCCACAACAGCTGCAGCAGCAGCAGCAGCTCAACACACCTACCTCAACCTCAACCTCCAGCAACTCATTGTCTTAACAAACCCCCCAGCCTTTCCCCTTTTATTTTTTTTTTTACTTACCATGCTAAGTAAAGCCAAAAATCAACCTCATTTTCTACATAATCTATGCCAAAAAGAAAAGAACCATAAACTGTACAGACACAAACTGAAACTCACAAATCACTTGAAGTACACTATCTCAGGTTTTCTCTCACCAACTCACCTCTCTTGTTCTTCATAGCCAAAAATGATTTCGGAAAACAAAAAAAAAAAACTATCCCAACTGAGAGCCAGTATATGCTAAACAAATATGTATGCACAACCTGTGAATTATTTATTTCTGCATAAATGTACAGATTATCGGAGAACAAAAGAGAAGGTAATAACTAGGAAGGGTAATGCACTGTTTACACACAAACACAGCTACTGATTGACAGCAATGTTTTATGCTCTCGGGGAGAGATTTTTTTTTTTTTTAATTTTATTTTATCTTTTCATTGTCATTATTATCATTATTGTTATTCTCCTTATTGTGTTTTATCATTTAAATCTTTAACAATCCTCTTAATGCAGGAAAAAAAATCTATATATTTAGAATTCTATAAAAAAAAAAGAGAAAATATGAATATCCTCTATTTTTAATCAGAAAAGCTTTAAAGGTATATGTTGTTTCTTCAGGGCATATAACAAAGTACCGTTGTGACCTCATTTTATGGAAAACCTTATAACCTTATTCATATGGCAGCCATTTTGGATCTCTGTGTGGAGTGCAGGTCTGCGCTCCTGTTGTGTACCCAGATACACATCAAATCAATAACTGAATTTTCAAGAATATGCAGGGATATTGGTTCAGTTTTTAAATACATTTGGTCCGTTATCAATTGCTACCAGGCTCGAGGTAGCAGCTGATTTCCCTGCTGAATTAAAGCAGCTCATGTGGCTCTTCTTCCTGAGACTGCTGGCTGATTTTTATCCAGATCCTCACCTGTTTGTTGACATGAAGCCAGTTCAATCCATATCTACGCCAATCCTGCATGTCAATTGTCAAGCTTAGTGTTCAAAATGGCTGTTTCTATGAGTAAGGTCAGTCATGCAGGAGGGACCACGACCTAAAACCCCTTTGAGGTTTTTTTTGTCTCGCTGGACTGTCTGAGCCTCAGTGGCATCTACACAGACTCTTCCTGTTGTGAATAATACACGTTTTCGATTGTTCTCAGGTGTCCGACTGCTAATTGCTTTGTACAACATCTTGACAGCACAGTGCTTTTCAACATCTTTCTCTGCAGAAAGATCACATTTTTATCCTTTCTTTCTAACTCGGCCTTCTAGTGGAGTGATTGTCTTAAGGTCAGATTCACCCCCGTATTTGTAGATAAAACCCCTCAGCGATCTGGAGTGTTGCAGGAAAGCTGCAATTCCCTGTCGTGAATTCGCAGGAGTCGTGTATCCACTGAATCCTCATCATTGTGGAGACGCTCACATGGACAATCAGGTGTCAGGAAACTTCTCCTGGCAGTTATTTCAACTCCTTTCTGTTGTTTTGTTGTTTTGCTTTTTGTGTTATAGATTACAGACGCTGTTATTTTTTTTTGTTTCAGCTGTGTGTTTTGCATGACTTAGTGCTTCTTCTGATCCAAGTGCTTCTTGTCCTGGCCTGTGACAAGGACTGGCTCGTCACCTGTCAACAGAGAATGTCTTGTGATCCTCTGACTGTTTTGAGATGTTGCTTGATAGGGGCTTTTGACATTGTGAGCTCAGAGGTAATTGTAGCTGCGACTTGTGTCTTTTAGCGTCTGCACGGCCGCTCACTGAAGTTAGATTTCTAAAAAGTTAAATCAGCCAGAGTGGAGATCATTCAGAAGTAGTTGTGTCTCTCAATCATTCAGCTATTTGAACTTTAACCTGTGTTACCTCTCTGGACTGTTGGCTGTTAAATATTGTTACTCAACTCCCCCCGACCCCACCCCCAACGCAAAGCAGCCTCATTCCTACTGACGTTAGGAAGTAAATCAGGCTTTGTATGTGGGTTCTGTTCTGAGGCCTTAACACAGCATGAGATGACCAGAGAGCAAGCAGTACCTCCGTCTAATCAGTTTTTACTGTTCCAGTCAAATATCACCAGATGGCTGTCGCGGCTTTGATTCTGGACTCGCTTCTTGGTGGGAAATCACCACCAGCTGCTACGCAAACACTGGTCAGGTCTGAGAAGCAGTCTTTATACTCAAGCAGCCAACGATTCTCATCCAAAGAGACATATGATCATTAAAAGTGAATCTTAAAGTGAAACAAAACCGTGAGGCTCAGGAGTGACCCTTTCAAGGAAGAAAAGTGGAGCTTTAGCTGGATTTTTTTTCGAACGTTTGTTAGAGGCAGAACTGCTCTGGGGGCAGAGAAGAGATCTCATTGGCTGAGTTCAATTAAGTATTTTCTGAGGAAGTCCGGTCATAGAACATAGAACAAATATAGAACATAAAATACCAACAGTAATGTATTTGTTTAGATGCGATGCATCTAATGAGGTGAAACGTCCAGGGTGTAGGATTTGATGGGATCTTTAGGCAGATATGGAGCTTAATTTTGATAATTATGTTTTAATTAGTGTATAATCACCCAAAACTAAGAACCATTGTGTTTTTCATAAGTTTAGAATGAGCCTGTTCTATCTACAGAGAGCTGGTCTTCTTCAGAATGGACAAATCAAACAGTGGCTCCAGAGAGTCTCTCACAGCCTGCATCTACACTGCGAGATGCCCTAAATTCAACGCAGTGGAACTGACTCACAAACTCACCCTGAGCCACCTATAGGGAAGAAAAACAGTTTTGACTTGCAGATGTAGATATGTAAACGTCACTATCTACACAGTCTTCACTGTTGCTGTTTTCTTGGATATGAGGGCACCACTCAGCTTTGCTCCGGTGTTCGCACGTGGCGTTGTAGCGACCGGCAGTCGTCACACCTGGAACGACAAAAAAGTCAATCAGGACTCTTTCTGTTACAACCTTTCGGCCCACGCCGTAGAATCTCACAACGTGAGACCGATTACCTCTAAATTATCTGATAAATTGGACTAATAATTGAAAGTTTCCTGACTTTTTGAAAATAAAGTCAACTTTTAAAATCAACGAGTACAGTGCGTGGCTTAATAATTGTAAAACTTCAACAGAAAAGGCAATTTTACAAATCTGTGACGTTGTCACGATGTAAAGTCTATTGGCAGAGTGGGAACAGAGTGAAAACTGCAAAACTTTTTTTGGTGCATGCATCAGGCGAGCAGTTCTCTTTGGGGCTGAAGAGAAGCCATCTTCGTTAACTATCTGCATCTATAGAAACCTGTGGTATCTGCCAGTCCAATCCAACTTTACTTATAGAGCGCCTTTCATGATAATAGGTGATAATAATAATAAGTGCAACAAGGTTCAAAGTCAGTATAGAAAACAGTGGTGAACAGAGCTCGGTTAGTGGTGAAGGGGTCGACACACTGGCGTCTGGGCAGGCCAGCTTAAATAATTAAGGAACTCTGGCCAGATGTTCCCGGTTATCCCAGAAGTACCTCAGCTCCACCCAGCTGAGGGTACACAACACACACAAACATACACACAACTACACTGTGGCCATCGCGCTATAAATAAATAATCATGTAAGATTATTGTGTCGTACTAACCTTCAGCGGTTGTTACATGTTCCGACAGAAACATAACTCCACCAACTGTTACCTTTGTCCATTAATCCTTAAGCCTCCTCGGGCACCTGACCTTCAGACAAGTGAGCTGAAATGTTAATTATTTGGAGAAAGAGTCACTGATCTACCAATAAACATGCTCCAGAGTTCAAATACAGAGTTTTTGTCAACCGTGTTGACACCGCTTGTTTTGCCAGTTTAAAATAATACGTGCAAACCCTCAAACACCCACAAACGGAGGTTGCAAAAAGGAAGAACGACAGTTGTAACAGTTGTTTCCTGCAGGTGGCACAAGCGCCCAAACTGTGTGCCGCTGTGTGTTATTGTTTATGACGTCTGCAGGCTGCCGCGGCCATTCAGTCTATTTTAAGACTGATCTTAAACAACATCGTAGACTGACTAGATTTCGCATCAGCTTTCTCTTTCCCCTACATCTGCATTTCTTCACAAGGTCGAAGTGTGATGCCTCTTTTTGGCTCCGACCACAGAGGCTTAACTTAACCAATGTTTTTATATGTGAGAAAAACCTTTAGCAGAACTGAAACTTCAGCCAGTGTGAGATTACAGCTTTGTGTCAGCAGCCCTACAGCGGCGGGAGGTCACACACAGACCACGTTGCTTTTCATTTGCCGTGTGCTCGTTTATCACTGGAGAGGTCGCTCGTAGATAAAGAGGAGACGCAGGTGGTCCAACACATTGTTTACATGGTGATTTTTGGTCTGATTTTAAAACTCACAGCGTAGTTCTCAGTGTAGATTTGTTACAGAGGAAGGCACTTTATTTTTTACAGTGAAAAATGAGTCTCGGCGCCTCCAATGGTAGTGTATACTTGCTATGCCAACCTTTATATATACAGGCCATAACTATAACAAGACCCACAATTTAAAAAAAGACTCAAAACACTCAAAAAGCCCAGAACTACCCTCTGTTTCTGTTTCTCTTTCTGTATGAGACGCAGATGTCACAGTCGCTGGTAATGGCTGACAATCAAATTGAGACATGCTGAGGCTGAAAGCATTGGGTTGGGGGAGGGCGGCAGGAGATAACAAAATTCAATCAATACTGATCTAAAGGATCAACGTTGCGTTTTTTAAGATTCGACCCTGTGACCTTTTGGCCCCTGAGGCAACATTCAAGCACCTGCCCCCCCCCCCTTCAGTGGATCCATGTTTATTGTATATCTATTGACAGGCTCTGTGAGATATTTGCATTTGAACAGCGGAGGTACTGCTCTCTCTCTCTCTCTTTCGGCAAAGTGTGCGGCAGCATCTTTTTAATTGCGACAATCAGGGAACAACGGTGTATACCTCCAAACACTCTGACATCCCTTCATCCTCAACCCCGAACCCTGTTTCTACCTCAAGAGCTATCGCTTCGGCAGATTTAGTTGCCTCAGCCACAAGTGAGAGGCCTTGTCGAAGGTTCACGCAGGAAAACCTCATCCCAACGTTGTCGATAAGACTTTGACTTTTGAGGCAGGATTTAAAAGACCACAGTCAATCAGGTATCTGCTGCAAAAATGTGGCACTCACCTTTAATCAATTTCAGGACTACATGTCAGCGTGGATGCCGCTCGACCTCTTTGCTGAGAGCTCCCCACAGTGGAGGGTTTTGTTATGACGCACAATCAGTTAGATTTCCTGGCCGGGAACACAGAAGGGTTCGATGTCCCTCAGTACGACAATTTACAGAAATTATTTACGGGGCATGTTATAAATGTTCATAATCTATGTATTAAAAAAAAAAGAAGTGAAGAATCAATAATCCTGTCTTGCCTGTTTCTCTGTAGCTGTGATCAGGCGGGTTCCTCCACATCTGGTACACTGGAAAAATGTATGCGGAGAAAAAGTAGGCTAATGTCCTCAGTACGACCGTTTACTGCAAAACCATGTATATTATTTTAAGTGTTCATATCTTTATTTCTTCCTCGTTGAGGTGACAAAGCCTCATCGATTGCGTTTAGATCATCATGGAACAGTACAATCAGAGAAGCCAGCCACTTGAAGAGCGTATTTACTTGTTAAAGACACAGTGAACAATCATTAATCAATCACCCTGTGTTCAGGCAGATTCCTCCACATCTGGCATTTTAAACACCAATCGGGTAAAAGTAGCTCTGAATGCTGGACCAGTCTTACCTCTGCGCTCTGAGAAGAGTTTAAGCGGATCTGTTCTCAGGCTGTTATTTTCAGCTGCATGTATGTGTCTGTATGTTCAATCACCGAAGGACTTTGCAGGTCTTTGCTTCATTTTCTGTCCCCATTACATTGTCGTGTAAAAGCTTGCATTGATTTCAAATGTCTGCTTGTTTTTGGTGCGTTCGTGTGCTCTTGTACGGATCAGAACAATGACTTAGCTGGACTAATTTCATCCGATGCTTTCTGTTTGTCTCCGAGTTTTGATTTTCCGACGACGAAGGTCGCACATGTAGTGCTTTTCTCCGCAGCTTCCAATCAGCACAAACCCCCTCAGAGCCCGCGGCCGTCTCGCTCGCTCAGTGTCAAGCCGTCACAAGAAAGTCATTTAAACATTTGCTGCTTTTACGCCCACCGGAGCTGTAGCTTTAAGAACCTTTTAAAAATAAGTCCAGAGTGTCTTGCATGTAAAATTTGCCTCTGACTCCTGTTCCCACATGTTGCCAACATGAGAATTCTACTGCAGCATTTACGGGTTAAGGTGCATGTGGGGTTTTTCGGGGCTTTCGACTGGACTTCACCACTGACTTCATGAAGAAAATGATGATGAGAAATAACGAGATGCCTTCTGCTGTGACAATTGTATGAATTAACCTGTATTACTAAGATTAATTAAATAGAATATTTCTAAAATATGGCTTTTTAGGGCTGTGAATTATATCATGTTTATATATTTTGTTTTTGCTCTCTCCTTGCTTTTTAAAATTTTTATTTTTCCTTCCTGGATTTTTTTGCTGTAGCAACCCCGAGCACACAGAGATTACATTAGGAGCAGATTCATTAATGATTATGATGACGTTGTGATTACTTTAGGGAAGCATGTGACGTGATGTGGGGTGGCTTCGCGTGTCTTCGAGTTAACTTCAGAACTTAAACCAAAAAAAACATAGATCTTGTCTTTTACAAACTTCTCAGGAAAATCTACCTCTACCTCCAGTTTGATGCATTTAACCCAGTGAGGGCTCAAGTTACAGTTTAGTGGGTACACAAAGAGGGCGGGATGGCGGGCGCCAGGGTCCGAAATGAACTTCAGCGTACCAGTGCAGTACTTCAGATTAGTGGTGACCTCGTGACGCACATGAGGTTGTATTGAGAACAAGTATTGTGGTGTATTTATGTTGTTATCTTGGAATAAACAGATATAATCGTCACCCTGTAGGTGAACTGACGGGTTCATTTTGGACACTGAGGTGGCTTCCCCCGTCGCTCTGTTTTTCTCTGTGTTACAGGTTTGTAACACTTCTGCTGTTAAGTTTTGAAGGGAACCTCCCGCTCAACAGCTAACTACTACTAGTACTACAAAAAGTACTGCTTCTAGTACTACTGTTAGTACTACGAATTGTTTTTTTTTCAGTCTATTAATGTGTGCTTATTCCGACTTTTATTTTTTTTCTATAAATGATTCAGATTTTTTTTGATGAATGGGATGTTTCCCGGTAACCACGTTAACAGTGAAGTGGCGGGGGGCAATGCAACTGTCTTTATTATTATTTTTTTCCTTTTTGTTTATTTTATTCTTTGTTTTTCGAAGGGTGAAGAACTATTCTTGCCTATTTACTCAATATGTGTTTGTGTGAATACTTTTATTTTGAATCTGAAATTAATAAAATATCACCTTTCTTAAATGTTACCAGAGCCTCTGGTGTTTTATTGTATGTTCCCTGAGATAACGCAACAAAAATGGAACCGTCTTTCACTTTTAATTGGTTGGCCTCAGTGTCAGAGACCAAATTTTACAGCACTAACTCAGTCTTTTAATTGCTTTACAGTCTGGTTTGCCTGTTAGACATGAAGTATGTACTCCTTGATTGATACTGAGTAGATTAACCTGGGGAAATAAGGTAAATTGAATTTTCGGAAACCAACACTACATGAACTTTACGTTAGATTGAACAAAAATTAAAACAGACTCATAATCAACAAAATGACAAATATATTTCTTGCGTATATATATATATGCAAGTCACAGGGGTAAAGATAAGATGTTCCTTCATTGGTCCCCCTTGGGAGAAATTCACAGGTAACACAGCAGTACAGAGGGAAATAAGTACAAGAGCTGTAAACTTTTGAAAATGACAAATTCTTTGTTTGGGTAAAATAAAAATGACCTGTTATTTATTTCATTACAATAACCATTTAGTAACAATGATTTTGATCGATGTTGCCAAGTTGCCCTTAGTGTCGCTTGGATGTTCAGGGCCAAACTTCAAGAATTCTTAGTAAAGTATTTAGTAAAGTGTTACATGAGTTAAGCCTCAATATTATTTTTTTCATCCGTACATGGGGAAAGTTCTGGCTGGCATGCAATGACCCATCTATAACGTTTTCTAGCACTTTAACAAAAGTTATTTTCACTGAACCTTTTGTGTATTTGAAATAAAAATACATTTTTCGGAGGAAACTGCACTATTGTCATATTGATCTAGAATGTAGATCGTCGCTCACTCACGCACACACACACACACACACACACACACACACACAAGGTCTCCGGCCTGCAACGTGACTCCTGTCTCACGTTGACGCTGGAGTTTTCTGAAGCACCGCCCAATAACAGTGTCCGCAGTGGTGAACCTATCGCACCCCGGCAGATTTAAACACACAAACTGATTCGAGAATACACGGCGATGGGCGGGGCGACACAGAAGACCCACCCTACTCTGCCTATGATTGGATGTAATTCATTCTCTCCTTTAGTTTCATTGGTTAGGAGAGATTTACAGTTAGGTTTAGCCAATCAGAGGGAGAGCTGGGGCGGGACTTCACTGGTACTGAAACGAACCGTGTGGAAAAGAAACGCAATATTCTCAGCGATCACCATCGTTACTGTGGAGCGGTTTATGTGTTGATGTTTTTAAAGTCACACATAAAGAACAAAAATGAGGCTTAGGTCTCAAAAAACCATTGCAACTTGTGCGGAGACGCCGAGGAGCAAGCGAAGACCGTCCAACAAAGCGACGCCGAGACGAACGCGCCTGACGGCGACCGAAAGCTCGCCTCAACCCAAGGTAACAAACTACGGTTTGATACGATTCATTCAT
>CAEMYA010000463.1:1390553-1402934 GCA_903131615.1 Diplodus sargus | reverse complement strand
ACATGAAACAGCTTTGTTATGACGGCATACAGAAATGAGGCTTCAGTTATTATCGCCCTGATAAAAAGCTGAATTTTGTAGTGACGACATTTTCTTTCCAAAACACTGAATTATCTGAATCTGCAAAGGAACGACCAACTAAATGTACCAAATGCACCTAGTGGAGAGGAAGAGTACCTGAACATTGTGCTTCAGTTTATCATACCAATAGCTGTTTGAAATGTTGACGCAGTTTCATTTTTACTGCAAATGAATATCAGTCCCAGATATCAGTTTTCAGTCTCTTTGATCTCTAATAATCGGTATCGGCCCTGAAAAAGCTACAATCAGTCGACCCCCAGTGAAAGTTACAGTGCGTGCCTCCAATATGTGGTGCAGAGGAAGTATTAAGCTGCAAGAAAGTCCAACAAGTACAGTTACAACTACTTCAATCCCGCTGCCTAAACCATTGCTGAAAATGAGCGCACATTTTAAGAAAAACACTATAGAACTGCTTGTGAACGGCTTGTAAATCTCTCTTTTCCCCGATGCTGTCACTGGAATAAATGCAGGATTTAGAGAGTAAAGTCATTAGTCCAAATTACCTCCCTGTGTCTGAGTATTAGAGCAGTACTGAGGTTTAGTTCCAGTCTAAATGTTTACTCTCCTGTTTAGATAAACGTTTAGTGTTTGGGATGGATGAGATTGTTAATGTTGAATGTGAAGGTAAACTGAGAGAAAGTGCTCCTCCTCCTCCTCCTCCTCCTCCTGCTGGTGCAGCAGCTCCTCTGGCTTTATTTGCTCCATATGGTGTTTGACATGGTACCCAGGAAAGGGGGGGTGAAGAAAAAAAGAGAAAAAAAAAAACTCTTGTGTGGGCGGAGGAAAAAGCCTAGTATTTTGTCCGTCCTGAAATTTGATTCAGAAGTTCAGGATCCTGGAAGACAAAAAAGCCAACGGAGGGGGAGGGAAGAGAAGGACGGAGGGTTTCTGTTTTTTTTTTCTACTGCGAGAAGAGTAAACTCACCAAACTAACTCTGCGACCTCCGACTGAAGTAAGTCCATTTACACAGGAATGCTTTCTGACTGAATAAAGCGCTTAGGCGAGTTGATCATGGAGCTGAATTGACTCGCACTTCTCTCTTGAATCTGCGGTAATTGCTGCTGAATGGCCAGTAAATATAGGGTTTCAGAATGACTCGCGTCTCCTTTTACGCACACTTTCAATGCGCGTTCTTCGCCTCATTTGATTTATTTATCACCTAACGAGGCATTTCCTGCAGCCCTCACACTGAACCAGACACGCTTGCTTGCTTTGTGGAAGATGAATAATTACGTTTTGAGTTGGAGAGAGTTGCCCTGCAGCGGGGGGGGGAAGTCATTTTTCTGCGGGGGAGTAAAAGCACATTGCCCCCCCACCCCCCAAAACCCTTTTACGCGCGTTTCCACATCCATGCCGACTCCGATCCCCACGGAGGTTTATTCCCCTCCGACCGAAAAACGCCAGACGAGTCCTCTTATTGCGCTCTGTACCTGGTAAAGTCCTCATGTGTTTTTAAGAAAAGATGCTTTTGCGTGCAGATTCTGCGCCACCGTCGGATGTGCGTCAAAATCCATCCAGAAGGGAAAAAACGCTCCAGATTAAATGCGCAGATGTTGATGAAGCCTCTGATAGAGTTCAGACCAACAAAGGCTGGTGACTGGAGTTACATTACACCTATTTGTCTGACGCTGGTGTCCAGATCGTCGCACAATACGGATATTTTTCGCGTTCAAATGGGAAGAAGTGACCAAATACTGGCAAATGAACTATCCAAATCATTTATACAAGCAATAGCAGCAATTACACACTAGAAAAAGTACTCCATTAGAAGTACAAGTACTGGATTAGTATTGTAATGTAAAGTATTGGCAACAAAATGTAATAGTAGGTATAAACAGTTAAAGTACTCATTATGCAGGATGAGGCTATGTCGTAATATTAAATGATCAGTTCCACTGGAGCTTAAACGATATATCAATAAGCCGATATTATCAGACGATATTGCCCTTTAAAAATATATCAGTATCATGATATATGTAGTGCGATATATGCTGACATGAGAACTTTTACATTTCCTTCAGAGATTATAATGCTTGGAATGATTGAAGTTATTAAAGTCCCAGAGATGTTTTACAGTTTTATAGAGTCTGACTGATGCCAGGGAGAAAGAGTCAGTGTTGATATATCAGTCAATATTCCCATAAAACATAAAATGTATACAAACATTCTTTTTGCAACTATCCCCCAAATGTGGTTATCAAACACCCTTTTGAAAACGTTACTGAAGATACATATGAACTGTAATGGCGGCAGGACATTTCACAGTGAACAATAAACTTAAATGGGAGGTTAATTAAAACCTGCCCACATTTTTAAGGCAGAAAAGCGCCCAGATGAAATGTCTGTGCACTGAGAGAAAAAACGCTGCATGTGTCCTATCGCTATGACAATGTCTTGACAGTCGCCGCTGTATGATCGACACTGCCCCAATGCAGCTTAATGATCAGTTTGTTGTTTATTTAGCATCAGAGCAAGGAGGTTGTGGGTACACGACATGATCCATAATACGCTGAATATTATCTCCTGGGCCAGGAGAAACAAAAAGAGCGACGGTGATGTCACCAGCGCCTTTCTGAGAAGTTGAGAGGTTTTGAACTCGGATGGGCCACAATGAAGGTGGAGCGCTCGAAGAAAAAGGCTGGGCGGCTGCTGCAGATGTTCGATCCTTAGTGGGAACAATTTAAAAAGATGCTGGAGCTCAGAAGCAAACGCTATGTGGACAGAGGGCCTAACCCAAGCATGTTTTCTGCATTATGTTCTGTAAGAAAAAAAGAAAAAAGAAAAGAAAAATGTTATATCGGCCACATGTGTAGTGATACAGATATATCTGTGAAAGGCTGATATTGGTAGACCGACATATCAGTCGGGCTCTACTGTTTTATCACACTGCTGCCATTTTTGTTAATAAAGTCTATAAATAGTCTATATAAACTATAAAATATCCTGACGCTGTCTAGATATCGTGTTTGATAACCACATTCAAAGGATCGCTGCAAAAAGAAAATGTGCGTTTATTTCCATCAGAACTGTTTTACTCTTCGATATCGGTGTGGCTTCGGCTCAGAGATCCAGCGTCGGTCGGCTCTTGTTCTTAAGCTCTTAAGTAGACGTACTTTGTTACTTTGCAATGCTGGTAACACATGATTTATCTGACTCATCCTCTTGAGGACGTGCAGCTGAAGTTTTTGACCCTCATGAGAAATCTCAATAATGTTTTTCTTCGACGTTAACTTTCACTGTTTTCTCTCTGTTAGTGACGTCATCCTGCCCTGTGTTATTTCTGACCGTCCTATCTGCTCTATACGATTACAGTAGAGGTCAGGTCCCAACATCTACTACAGGAACGTGTTTGTTTTTTCCTCACTTCTTTGGGACTGTGCAGACGGGTTCATACTTAATTAGTTAAATATTGTATATAGTGACCTCCCCACGCCTCCTAAAATAGTCAACATGGGATACTGGATACTTTGACCTCTTTAGTGGGCCTGAGAAATGAAATAATTGTTGTTTTAAGACAATTTTGTCACCGATATGAAGATAATGATCTAGCTTAATAATGCAGGTACACAGGTGGGAGGTCATTTTTATTGAGGAGTCAAAGACAAGATCTGTACGGTAAGTCATTAAGGTAATGATCATGACAGATCTACTCTTTAGGACCCTTACAATCTTTAAAGATGCTGGAAGAAACGAAGTCACTGCTCACAGCCCACAAGCACGCTGAGACATTTACCCGAGACAGCCTCCCGTCAAGTCAAGCTTGCAAGTTTCCAGTCATCATGCTAAGCTAAGCTAAACTCAGCTGTCTCCTGGCTCCAGCTTCACAGTTAAATGACCCATCTCCTCATTGAACTTTTGGCAAGGAAGTAAATGTGCTTTTTTTCCAGAATGTCGACCTACAAAGTAGTTCAGAGGTTTATTATTTCCTAAACTTCTCCAACCCGAGTAGTACTTTTTTTTATACAGGAACCACAAATATGTACTCCATGTATGTATTCCATCCATAAGCTCCGCAGAAACATGTATGTTGGCAGAGTGAAACTGCAGATTATGTGCTTTTCTTGAAGGAAAAAACGTTTCAGGAAAACAAAAAAACTTCAACAATAACAGTTCAGTCCTGCACAGGCAGCGTTACCTGACAGAGGAAGATAAACTCCGACTTCCCGTCAGCGATGATGATTGTACAACCACAGACATAAACTCATATCAACACTGATTTCCTGTAGTCCCAGAACGCCTCTTTCCTCACATAACGCAGCCAGTCCTATCACTCACCGAAACGTCCCAATAAGGTTGACGTTTTAAGAGTGAACAACGGATAATTAAAAAGTGGTTTGCAGGTGGGGAAAAAAAGGAATAAAGGAGATAAAAGAGACAGAAAGGACAAGTCAAATAAAGTGTACAACTCTCAACTTTTCTGAGACTTCTCTGGCTCCAACTTCAACAGACTTCTGCTGATCTTTCCATGATTTTCTTTTGGGGGGGTGGAAATCAGGATTCAAATAGTTTTTCATTTTGGATTCAAAACTGTTTTCAAAAGCTTTTTTAATGACCTCATGCTGTCATTATATTGTGTCACCAGATGCCTGAGAGAAAGTGAACTCTGTAATGAAAAGTTAAGATGAAACACTGGGTTTTACGGTGCAGTCGTGTCCTGATTCGGCTCCTCTTGACACTTGGAGGGACGAGGCGGTTCTCCTGCCTCGCGCGGCCCTGGTTTGGTGTTTCTGACTGGTTTCTGGCCTGGTTTTTGTTTTGTTCCCAGGCTGTGTGACTATGAGCACCCCGGGGCTTCAGGCCACGAACCCGCAGAATGCGAAGGAGCTCGACAGCATGAAGGAGTCCATCAGCGACATCATCAACCAGCTCCAGGACATCGACCCCACCAGGCTCTCCTTCTCCCCCTTCCTGGACCTGGACACTCAGATCTCCTTGGCGCCGGTGTCAGACAGTCCCGAGTCGTCGGTGGAGGAGCTTCACTCGTCCTCCCACTCCGTCTCCGGCTCACAGCACTCCCTTGAACCGCCACCAGCAACCAATCAGCCAAGGAGTGAGTTATGACCACTGCTTTTCACTGTGCGACGGGAGCTGTAGGATTTCAGGGGAGGCCAGAGCAAATTAGCAAAGGCTAAAGCCGACTTTGAGTCCAGACAGGATCCTTAGAGAGTTGAGACGGAGTCAGGACTGATTAAAGTGCAGCAACGGTCGAACATGTCTTTCCAATTTTGAAAATAATGCTGAAGGAGTTTTTTAAAGTTGAGCAGATGTGTAGATCAACCTGCAGGAGCTGTGGATTAAATCACATCCATGTCAGACATAAAAGTTTAAGGACCTTTAAATCATTTGCATGGGTTGTTTGTAGTTCTAGGGAGGACATAACGAAGCAGCAGGAGCTGGAAAAAATATGTTTTTGACTTTTGATTTTGGTTTAATCAGTGAATAAGCGAGTCAGCTTTCAGGTACACGACTGTGAGCTTCAGAAACAGGCCGATTTAATTCACTCCATGGAGAGTAAAAGCTTTTTTTTTTTCTTTTTGTGATTACGGTGAGATTGAAGACTTAAAGTCTGTTTCTTGTTGACAATTCAAGGACTGCATCGTTCTCTTGGACGGATTATTGAAAAACTTGACCGGAGTTTTAGAAAAGGAGCCTCTTTTGTGGTAGTTTTTATTTGTTGAGCCTGGGAGGGAAGCAAACGTCCTTTTTTTAAAGTGTTTTTTTTATTGTAATGTTGTAGTAAAAAAAGTTATGTTGTTGACTGGCTTTGCGCAGCAGTGACAGTATATGTGTGGTCTCATAAAGTCCTTCTGTTTTTAAGTAAAAACAGACATGTGAAAGTTTCAGACAGATTTAGAACAGAGTTTAGAGTCGTCTGTGAGTCATATCGAACACTGTTCCTGGGAGCTTGTGTTTCAACCGAGAGATCGTTTTGAATCTAAACAGGTTTTCAACTTTTCTCAAGCCAAGGGCCCCTGATAGAGAGACGGAGCAGGGAGCCGCTACTACATACTGTATAACATCAGTAACTAAGGTCCACACAGGCATTTAGCGCAAGGTTAGCTTAGCTTGCTCACATGATTATACAAAGAAAAAAAACAAAGACTTTCATAATAATAATTTGGGGACAGGGAGCCTGGGTTTAGGTGTGTAATGAATGTAGATATAGCCTGCAGCAACAGTCACAACCGCTATTGAAAAGTTGAGAGATCATCCTGTGGATGTCTACAACCACTCCAGGAGTTAAGAATTCCAAAAGGCCTCCGTGGGTTGCATGATATAATTGGGCCACTACATGATTGATATCATCCAACATTGAAATCGACCACAAGCGCTCAGACGGAAAAAGTCTATTTTTCTAACGCAACAAATCGTGTCCTGGTGCTTTGAGTCGGTTTCCGACCTGATCTAGTGTCAGTATCTGACAAGTTGGGAATGAGACTCAACAATCAACTTTCTAACAAATTGGACGAAATCTCTCCCACTTCAAATAATACCACTTTGTTCTGCTCGGGAAGAGAGAAGGATACCCATTCACATGACGCCATCCTGGAAGCAGTTCTTGTTTTTGTTACAAAGCATCTATATGTGACTGACAGCAGCCTCGATGTTCTGTTATCTAATGCTTCATTACTGTCCAACCCATATTTATAATGCTTCCTACGCCCATGGTGCTCTAACAATATTACTTTTGGGTTAATCAATTATCACAAACTAACTGACTCAAAGGAAACTTGTGGTCATGTTATAATATTGTTGCACTGGAGTACTGGTTGGTCTCTGTAACTGTGGGAGCTTTAAATAGACTGGGAACGAATATAATGCACAGAAGGTCAATGGGGGCCCCAACTGCAATTTCTGGCCCTGGTGCCTCCTAATAGGTTAATCCAGCCTTGTGCCCGCCTCCCCCCCAAAACGTTACCAGAGACCCGGGCAGACCAGAGGCCTGACAGTGAGGGGATGATTGATTAGTGCCAGTCTGTAGTTGCCTCATTTCAGTGTCTGGTTTTGGACTCTGTGTTAAACTTGTGCTCTGTTTTGAACAGGCTCTGCTCCCTGCCACCAGCAGCCCAGAGACGACCTCCTAGAGGAGCCACGAGCGGATCAGAAGGAGGAGGGGGAGCTGGACCAAACTCTTTCCAGTCCCATCATCACAGCGCACGATTTGGACGCTGCCACGGAAAACTGCATCAGCTGTCCAACCCCGGCCTCTCAGGGAGACATTCCCAACGGCACAGACACGCCGAGATGGAGTCCAGAATCCACCGCTCTGGACTGCACGCTGGATGAGGGTCGCCCTCTGATCGGAGCGCCGCCGGAGAGCGTGGAGCTGACTGTGTGGAGCTCAGAGGGGCGGGGAGAGACTTGCGAGGCCGCAGGGGAGGCCTCGGGTCGGGGACGGCGCTGCTGCCGCTGCTGCCAGTCTCGCTGCTGTCAGAGCGGCAGAGTTCCCGCGTTCTTCTCAGTCCTGGCCTCTCTTCTGTGTGCAGCGGGGATATTATATGCACTCTATTTCTATGTCCCAGTTAAACCCCCCAACTGCCCCGACACAGCCAGCCGCATCGTTTTCGTCCTGTGCTGCTGCGTGGTGGCAGCCATCCCCGTCCTGCTCGGTACGCTTCACACACCTGCACACTGACGTTCACAAACAGCCGCAAATGAAAGATAAAGATTAAGATTGGATTTGGTTTGTCTGGCCGCCTCGTCTTGGAATGTTTTAGTGTCTCCTGTCCCCTTTAATTTCACGAGCTTTCAACCTCAGTGCAGCAGACGTCTCCCCAGGCCTCTGGAGAGAAGCATAATTTCCTTCTGCTGCACATGGCTTTAAATGGAAACTACAATGAGAGGTTGGCGGCGTCTCTCTCGTCTCCCAGGCTGTGGCCTAATTGTTTCAGAATATTTCGGTTCCCGACCTGGGCGACCTGAGCGAGGGGGCAGGTGGCGAAAACATCCAAAACCAAAGCTGGCCCAGACCAGTTTCCCTCTCACCTATTTGTCAAGCTCATGGCAGCGAAAGGAGGATTTGCATGCTGGCCATCCTGCCGTATTCAAATGAAGACATTATGAAAACAAAGTAGGCTGTCAGGAAGTTGAGAGCTCTTGGTGGAAAGATGGCTGAAATTCATGACGCTAAACTGACTTATTGCTCTTTTATCCCTCGCAGCGATGCTCATGGGTGCAGCGTGCCAGTTCTGCACAGCCTCCTTCAATCTGCAGGAGCCGTTTCCCAGAGGACGGGCGCTTCAGCAGCTGTTTGTCACGTCGTCCTTGGAGCAGTTACTCCTCTACGTCCTCAACCTCGTCGTTATGGCCGTTTTGCTGCCACGAGACGAGCTGAAGCTGGTCCCTATACTCGTTGCCATGTTCATCTTCGGAAGGTGAGGCTCAAATAAATGTTTCTGTAAGAAACAGCAGATCAGTTCAAAGCGAAGAAAAAAGGCCCCTGCTCCCGGAAGATCCAATCACAAGTCGACAGCTCCAAGTCCGTCATTTCGCGCCTGGCATTGACGTTGGCGTCTCAATTGTCCACTTGTGATTGGATCTCATTTCCCTGCTCTATATGAAAATAAACATGTACATCACTGGGACAGTCGACTTTTATTTTTTACACAAAGAAAGAAATATCCTCATGTACAATGTTCAAATAGTTCAGTGAGAAGAATTTTTTAGAAACTTTGTGAAACACTTTCCACAGCAAAAACTTAACAACTCACAAAACTGAGCTATTTTTAAAGGGAGTCTGGGGACTTTCTCTGCAGGCGACAAACACGTTGCCTTTACTGGTTCACGGTTGTTAAACCCAGAATGCATGTTGATGTCAGCTCTAAACAGGGCCAGAGAGAGCAGCGGTGGTCGAGCCAGCTAGAGAGCGAGTGAACAGAGCGAGCGGTAGTAGCAAGGACAGAGCAGTAAATCGTAGTATTAAGACGGTGATTCTCAATCGTTTCACTGCAGTTGTGTTTTAAAGCACAAATAAAACAGCTTACAACTCTGCACGTCCCTCCAGATTGTGCAAAACAAAACAAAACAAAACACTAAGACAGAGAGCGGGTCTCTGCAGATATAGACACCATCACACACTACTAGTGGGTCATCAGTGAGGCGTTAATACTTATATTATTTTTTAGGAAAATCCTGCATACCTTTAAACATCGTGTGAAATATGTTTATTTGCTTTTTTTGCCATGTAAAATGAGAACATAGCTATCAGTGCGATGTTTGTGGAGCTAGAGCAGAAGGATAGTTAGCTTAGCGTGGCACAAAGACTGGAAACAGAGGGAGGCAGCTAGCGTCGCTCTGTAAAGTCGCCTTCTTCTACCCCGTCATTTTGCAACTATGCTTTGAAGTCGTTTGTTTAAACCCTGTAAGAAATGAATAAAACAGCAACAGGACAAAGTCTGCAGCCGTGCTCGCTGCCTCTTTACTTGGACGCGGCTCTGAGCTTATTGCTAACATGCTGACGTTTAACAGGTAACACCCCTTAATCAGCGCTGAACACAAAAGTACAACAGAGGCGGATGTCATTTTTTTTGTTCGTGAACCAGAGATGAGAAAACATCAGGGGATCATCAAAGTTACGACAACTCATCCTGAGGGGGACGCACATTTCTGGGCCAGTTCAATGATAATCCAGTGTGGTTGAGTCAATTCACTCAAACCACGAATATCAACCTCATGGTGGCGCAAGAAAAACATGGGGGGGGCATCAAACTAATTAGACATAAACTGCCAAAGTCAACAAGGGTCATCCTCTGGGAACCATGACTGCCTTTCTAAAACTTCATGACAATCCATCCAGTAGTTGTTTGGATATTTCAGTCTGGAACAAAGCGGTGACTAACAGACCAACTTCGCCGTCTCTCGAGCCACACCACTAACATGGCTAAAAACGAACACAGCCACTGTCATTAACAAAGCCAAAGAGAACGTTTGGCAGCGTGTTGCAGAGCCACAGTGAGTTCAGACTCTGACACAAGTTGAACCGAACTTCACTGAACTCTCCTATTAGCTCAGTCCGTCGCAGCGCTCTGCTGCTCACCATGCCACGGTGGGTTCAAGAGCGGTGCGACTGATTTCATTTTCTTTGCATCAGAAGTGCCGAGAAATGAAAGTACAAGGTCTAAAACGTGCGGCGTCGAGCACCTTTGAAGTATCGCATTGCCAAGTAATTTGTTTAACAGAATTAGGTTATTATTTTCCAGCACATAATGTTCTCTATCAGCTGGATTGTGACGCTCGGTTTGTGCAAGTGAGACGAGAATCTTCGCATTGGTGAAAAGAAAATCGCAACTAAATACCTTCCATCTGCCTCCCTAATTTCATTTGAATAACTTAGAAATATACTTCTTCCTTTGCCAGGTTACATGCGATGCTGGGCTAGAGCAAGAAGACAGTTAGCTTAGCTTAGCACAGATACTGGAAACTGCATTGTCCCCTTTTCTACCTTTGTGAGTTTGCAGCTTAGGCCGGTTTTTGCACAGTTCGGATTAAACAAACACATTCAGAAGTGTAAAAAGGACATCATTCACCTTTTTTATGTGTGTGCTGTAACTACACGCCGGACTGTTTCTTGGCTGTGGGCTGTTGCTTGGCACTGGTTGCTCCAGGAAGTTACTGGTCCCAGCCATTGTATTTCTTTTCTTTTTTTTCTCTTTCACTTCTCTACAACTATGGTTATGAGCTACCTTTCAGGTTTTACACAAACACATGACAAGCTTATAACAGTGACAATGAATTGTTCAAGTTTCCATCAGTTGTTGCCAGCCTTTTTGGTTGCTGTGGGTATCCTACTTTTGCCGTTTTAAGATGATTCCTCTTCTCAGGTCGTGTCATCTGAGTTATAAAGAGGTTCATTTATACACTGTTGTAAAAAGTACCCAAAAGTCATACTTGAGTACAAGTATGACCTTTAAAAACAATAGAAACAATATGTAGAATATGATTATTTACATCAAAGAGCTTTACAGTTTTGTGCAGGAATGTGTAAAATCAAGAAATGTGCTCAAAGTTATCAATATTAAGTTTAAGTCTAAAGTAGTTTGTTCCAACAGTGAAAAAGGGATGAACAATATGTGTTGGACCAATAAATGATCCGCCTGATATAAGAAATGCACATTATCTGCTCTATATCGGTGAAATTATTACATAAGTTAGAGCCAATAATACAGAGCCAAATTGCTTTCATTGATTTAAGAAGAACAGCAATCTATCTGATACAGAAGTTGGTTTGTTGGCCCTTGTTTCCCTCAGGTGTGCAGAAACTACAGGTTAGGAATTCTTTTAAAATACAAAAATGTGAAATTATCAGTTGTCTTATCAGCCATGACTAACATCTGCAAATAATCTGTATCTTCCATCCCTTCGGTGAAATGCTACATATGTATAAAGTAACAGTATGAGTAAGTATAAATAAATGTGTAACTATGTAATAAAGTGCAGAATAAATCACAAACAGGAACCTGTTGTACAATTGTATGATTAAAACTTGAAATGCAGGGCTTTAACAGTGCTTCAATATTGTTGCAATGGTACTGAAATAAGGTCCCAAATCCTTCTCTCTGTCCTGGTTTAACAGCTGCTCCACCTTCAGGAAAGTTTTGAGTGTTTATCTGTGCAGTTTGAACTTGATCTGATTTCCTGTTTGTGTGTTGTTCTCAATCCTCCACAGGCTTGTTTACTGGGTCAGCCTGAACGCGTGCAGCTCCTGGCGAGGCTTCGGCTCCGGCCTGACAGTCTTCCCACTCCTCGCTATGGTGGCTCTCAATCTGTTCCTCATGTACACCCTGAATCTCAAAGAGCCGCTTTTTGGCTCTCAGGACGTCCTCTATAATCAGGTCACCCCCTCTTCTTCCTGGTCAGGGGAGACATCACAGAGCCCGAGTGGCACCCCAGACATCCTACCCACAGACATCCTGGACGCTCAGTGAGGAGGCGAGCTGCGCTTTCTTCTCTCAGAGGAGGAGATCTTTCCAAAAATAGGTCATTCCTGTGGTTTGCAGTTCAGCACAGCAACACACGCTGCAACTATAACCTCCAAGTCTGTGACAGCTTAACTTGTGTTTTTTGCTCCTCCTATACAGGACGTTTTTATGTGGATTCATGCTTATTATCTGAATGCAAGAGCTCTTTCCCCGCTAGTGGCGGAGGAAGCCTTTGAACAATGCTGTAGTCTTAAAACATTTGTCCTTTTAAGCTGTTCCAGTGCCTATATTTAATGTTTTGAACTCTAAGTACTTAAAAGCTCTGCTATATATGTGGCTGAATTTGGTTTGACCTTGAAAAAAAAAAAAAAAAAAAAAAAA
>CAEMYA010000463.1:1333246-1388354 GCA_903131615.1 Diplodus sargus | reverse complement strand
GAATAAATCACAAAAATAAAACAGGCTGTTTCATTTATTCAAGTCATAAATCCTGGTCTCCAGCTGCAAGCATTCGGCCACTTTCTGCTTCTGCACAGACACTTATGAACACAACCTCCCTAAAAAATGTGTCAGTCAGTGACTGCAGCGCCTGGCCTGCTTTCATTACATTTTGTTCACAGAGAGGGTTTTCAGCATCTATTTCAGAAACTATATTCAGATTAATAATTGCACTGCGAGAGCGTCACATTACAGTTCTCACAATGCAAGGCACACCACTGGGGGGAGCCAAACATCTATAATAAAGACTATAATAAAACAATGTATCTAGACTTTCTAAATAGATTATGATAACTATTACATATCTTTCATTAGTAGAAGTCAGTCAGGCGTAGCTACAACCTTCTGTGTTTTTTCTGTGGATTTAACAACCTGAGAAAAAAACATTTACTATGCGGGAGCGAGGTGCCCTTCTCCCCCTAAAATAAAATGGCCCAAAAAGTTAAAAAAATTTTTTAAAACAACGCTTCACAGGCTTTAGAAAGTTTCTCCTAACTCGACAACTCGTAAAAATTAAGCGATTTTGTAAGGGAGTCTGGGGACTTTCTATTCCTCCTCGTCTCCTCGCTGTCATTGACTGTAGCTGATGTGGCTGCTTTGACATATAATATGTTGGTGTTCAAGTTTGACCTTTGCTGTAGTGCTAAACGTTGTTGTAAATGACAGCCTATGTTAATAACCATCACACATGATATTCTTGCCATTCAAATTAATATAAAAAAAAAACATGAATGTCATCATATAGGTTCTTTATGATAAGTTTGGGAGTGCTGAGGGGTCCGTCTATGTTATAGACTATGTTATAGACTGAACCCTCAGCACCCCTGACTGTGCCTAACCTACTGCGCCCCTGTGTGGTTAAACTGTGTATTCAGTAATATTTCTCACCAGAGACTCTGCTCCTTCTCCCTCTCCTCTCTGTAGGGTCATGTTCATGAAGCACATTCCCCCTCCAGCTCCAGTCAGCATTATATATTTTATTAAAATGGAGGTCAGCTCCACTGATTGATTGCTCCTGCAGCAGGGTGATAAACATGAAATAAGATAAATCCACTTTTTATTCATAGTATTTATTTAGTATTCATTGAGCTTTCCTCCCATTGGTAAACAGTTCATATTGTAGTTTTAAGCATTGGTGCATGAGAAAAACTGTAGCTAACCTAGAGTTTATTGATATGTTTATAGCAGTCCCAGTATCTGGTACTTGCTAGTTTTTCATTTTAGCTGACTGTCAGAGTCCCTCTGCATGAATAGGAGTAGTAGATCACCTGTGGAGCAGGCTGTGGAGACTTGCTCCCAATTAGTGATTCAGAGCAGTCTGGGACATTTTTCTAATGTTCCAATCACGGTCCAATCACGGTCCAAGCCATGTCTTTTAGGGGAACTTCACACCTGGGTCATTCACATTCATTCCTTGACACACTGCAGACCTCAACGTCACAGTTTGTCAGCCAGGAACTCTGGTCTGTTTAGGCCCTATTACGGTTTCTTTTCTGTCTTTATTCTTTCTGATCGAGGGAAACTGAGCGTCCTGCTGCCTTGTTGAGTTATCATTTAAAAGTCACCTACTGCATCAGGGTCTTAGTGCTATTTGTGCAAGAGCTTTACAGTATCCTGGTGTCTGACGGTTTCTGTCTTGTTTATCTTGACTGAAGGCCTTTGTGCTAATTTAATTTTTCCATTTAATCTAATTTTTGGGGAAACATCAGAGGGAGTTAAAAGGAGAAACATTTCATCGTTATATTATTGAAGTGGCAAGATGTTTGTGAGATTAGAGACTCCCAGAAAGTCTTTTTTATGTGGTTTGCAACTGGCTGTCATTCTTCTTCCCTCCAGTAACACTGCTGTTACGACCCTAGAGGTGATAAACGTTTGTCTGTTTTAATATCCCTCTTTCTACCTGAGTGAGAGTATGTGTGCGCATGTGATTGGTTGCAGGTGTGTTTGAGTGGTTGCAGGTTCCCCCGGGCAGCTGATTGGCTGCTGCCTTGGAACCAGAAGTGTAAAGGCTGGCTCCACCCGGTTCCTGGAGGCTCTCCTCCTCTGCTGTCCAAGACGACCAGCATTCTGTGATTGTGGACCAAAAAAATGTTTGTTAATAAAACTATTTAAAAACATTTTGCTGCTGGTGGTGCTTGGAGGAAGAGAGGAGTCTCATTTTAATGTTGTGCCACGGTTTCCCCTAGGCCCTGGTCGTAACACTGCATATTTATTCATTTTGTCATTTAGAGTAGATACGAGAATTGAGGCTTCTTTTTCAGTCCAGGAGCAGTAATGCAAAAATGCATCGCTCAAGTAAGTGAAGAACATTTTGACATTCTTTGGTTTAGGTCATTGCCATTGAATGAGAATCCTATCATGTAGCCTACTTTATTACCTTTTTATAAATCTCTTAAGAGTGCTGGTTGCTGTGCAACATCAGCTGCTCATTTCAGACCAATTGTCCTGTTGTATCCATGAGTGGAGGGGCTAGTGAAGAAGCGGATGATGCATTGAAGTTCTCCCAAGAAATCTCTTGTTTTCATTCTGTCCTATACTCTAACACGTAGGCTAGGAACCTCAGGAATATTTCATGACTTTTGATGGGAAAAACAACTTATAACAGCCAGTGGTGAATATTATAACACATTATACTGTAAAAAATACTCAGAAGTAAAAAAAACAATCAAATGCATTCTCATGACTACGTAAAAAATAAATGACCTATTGACGTCAATGGATGTGTGTTGTTTGAAGTCATGGTATGTATGACAGTGATCAGATTTAGATACTGTAAATCTGCCATTCAAGTATCAATAAGCAGTGATAAAACATCTGTTCTTATGCTCCTCTTTGAGCTCTGTTTATCGTTACAGGATGTACACAGTGTAGTGCACGAAAACAAATATCAACATCAGGGTTTATGTGTCTCTTGGAGTTCATACTTTTACTTTATCCCTAGAGGGCAGCAGAGTCCCAACACATGAGCCCATGAGAACATTATTTTTCAGGGCACAGTAATACAAAATACACCATTACAAGTAAAAGTCCTTCATTCAGAGGAGTACAGACGTATTACCAACAAATATACTTAAAGTACTGCAGAAAAAATGCCTCTGTGGCCGATATGATCTATGTCTTTATTAGATTGTTACTGACGCATCAAAGCTTCATCTTACTGTTGTGGTCTCAGGGGAGGTGCAACATTTCAACACTGATTCTAATGAAAATAAATAATAACATCATGCATGCTGCATTACAAGGCTGCTGTTTGCTACATTTTTAATTCCTCTCACATGTTAACAGTTATTGGGCTTGATAAATTCCCCTCGGGGCTCAGATCCGGGAATAGCTGGACTGCAGTGTCGGACTATCCAGAGGGAAATTTAGGATAATCACACCCAATCAGTGATTCACTGTAGAATAAAGATCCTGCAGCCCTCTTCAGTTCTGTCTTTCACGCTCTGCTGACAGTACTGACGCACTACCTCCATCAACACTGATGGATGCAATCCATTAGCACAGGCTGATGTTGTAGTTTTCATGGTGTCCTACAACATAAGGCACAAGTCTCGTTTCGATGTCAAGCTCATACACATGCAGTCTTGCCGAGAGTTACAAATAAGCCTCTTGAAACCACAAAAAGTCACCCAGAGGAAATACTTTAGTAAAAGCCTTAAAGTATCTGATAGAAAATGTACTTAAATACCAAAAGTACAAGAAAAAAAGATATAATACATTTACATGAATGTAGAATCAAAAATGATTCTGATTCTGATCAGTGTGTTGTTGTTTTTTTTTACAATCTAAATTATCAAATAAATGTAGTGGAGAAGATAGTTGCCCTCTAAATGTACTGTAGAAGTGTAAAGGTGCAGTCGCACCTTCTTAGCACCTGTCTCAGTCTCAACCTCTCTATGTCTTGGTCTTGTCTCTGTCTCAACAGGTCACATTTAATGCCTGGTTAAAGATTAACATGCTGTCTGGGAAGAGGTCATGTTTTGAATAAATGCGGTTACTTTGACCAGTTGCCTCTTGTTTTCACAAAACGACAGACTATTCTTACCCATGAGAACATTATTTTTAAGGGCATAGACGGTTCCCCCTGAGAAGCTGTGAAGTGTTGAAGGTGGAGACTGAATAAATGATGCCACTTAACCCCAGAGTTCTTCAGAGAAAAGACCTCCCACTCGGCCTGACCGTCTGCAACTGTGTTCCTTTGGAAATGGATATGTCGAGTTCCATGTACATAAAAATAAATATACGCCTTTAACCAAACTTGGTTGCTTTACAAGCACACAACGCACTGGTGTTATCGTCAGGTCAGATGGGACATTCACATCTCCAGAGACACTGCTCATTCAGTCTGGGAACTCATTGTGAACATACACATTTTCACATGGCCTCTTCACTCAGACGTCATTGAAAAATACTCAGAATTGTTTAAAGTTTATTTCTTTGTAAAGTATTTGGTTTTCTTCTTGTTACCGCTCTGTTTTCAGGAATCGCTTCAGCCGTCTGGAGTCATCATCTAGGAATGCCTGTGCTAAAATTTGTGCCAATCCATCAAGTATATGTTGCAGTATTTTACAGTATTAGTTGAAACTTTGACCTGATGATACTGGCTGGAGGTAAAGTAATGTCAAAGTCATTAAAATGAATCTTGTTAGCAATAAACAAACATTGACAAATATTAGAAATAAATATTTTAGTTTGGACAAAAGCGAACAGCAGACTGACATTTCTACAGAGCTAAACTGCAAGAACGGCTAAAAACCTCCGGTCTCATTGACCTTTAGGCGGTTTGAATGCAGCACCACCACAGCAGGCAAACACCGAAAAAAGCAGCCTCATTTAAAATCCATTGCTGCTAGTTAATGTTGGCAAACAAAATGCATTATTATGTTTAGCAGTAGGCAGCCAGGATTTTCAAGTGTGTTCTCTGGCCTTCGCATACTTTAGCAAGACCTCAGGGACATTGTAATAATTTGTCCATGACCCTGCAATGCTTGCTATACTCATGATCACTCAAATACAGCGCTGTTGTTGAGTGATTCAAATGCACACTGAAATGGAAGTGCAGGTGCACTCAGGCCATTCTCAAGGACCTTTGTTAGTTCTTTGTTGACTGAAAGTACATGTATGTTCTGGCAGAGATACTGGGGTTAATAAGGAGATGCTGACCAACGAATTGAATCAGGTTTTAGGGATGCATATAAAAGGTTAAAGCCATATATACTGTGTCTTAGTACAACCCCTAAAGACGAACAATGAACAGTTTTATTACTGCGACTGAATTAACTGAATAAAGTGCTTTGAAAGTCTGTCATAAACTACTATCGAAACTCTCCTCACTGCATGTAGGGACTTGACAGGAGAAACAAAATTGCTAGCTGCCGTACGTGATGCAATGATAGTAAGACTTGTTGGTGTGTGTGTGTGCTCACTGAAAGAAACATTCTGCTGAATAATGCAGCAGATTTCACACAAGAAGCACAAACCAAACAGAGCATTTGATGTAGTTTTAATGTTGTTTAATGCTTCCTACTCTATTGCTTCTTTTACAGAGAATGAGTTGGTTCAGCTGCAAAGCACAATCATCCTCGAAAAACAAACATTTTGATGGAGATACTCAAAATTTATGGATCAGTTACATTACCCACATGTTGATAAATCCCTAAAAGGAACAACTCAGTTTCATACTGCTTTTCTTTGTTTTCCGTTGGCAGGATCTCACAGGCTGGGCACACTTGATGCGTCCGTGTTAACAAGTTGGACTTCTCAACGCACTTCTCACAGTCATCTGGAGATTCAGGGTCTCGCCTATTTTTACCACAACATCCGTGGTTCTCAGCAAAAATTGACCTGAAAACGAATTGTAGACAGTCACATCATACCAGCATGTCTTTACAGTTTTAATGTCTATATTGTATGTATGTATGTATGTATGTATGTATGTATGTATTCTGATATTACTACTTTTACTTAAAAAAAAATAATTAAAAAAAACGTAGAAAAGCCATTAACTTCTGTCACCTCTGTCTCAACCCAATTAGTATGCAAAGTATCGCGATGTTATTGGTTCAAAGACGCGAGTGTCTCATTTCCGTTTCCTCTCATAATCGCGGGTTATTTATTTCATAATGGCGTAAATGAGAAAGACGCGTGTGTCAGACCAACTTTGCTTCATACTGAAAACTAATGAAGGTCTTCTGTGTGACAGCACCTTGTCTGTATCTTACATCCTCTCCTCTGTGTGTGTGTGTGTGTGTGTACTCTGTCGGTCCATTTAATACGATACCGAAACCCGATCTTTCCCCGAAATTTCGCAGACATGCAGCTGTCCGCTTCTGTCCCGTCATGCATCGGGGACTGCGGGTCTGCCGACCAATCGGAGACTGTGTGATCCCGCCCGCACAGAAGACACGCCGGGAATGATACTACTACTAAACACAGATGTTTTGAAGAATTTATCCTTCGCGCAGGTGGCTGTTTCTGCCTCATTCCTCTAAAATGGCGTCACGGCGAAGGTTCAATAAAATTACAAGGGAAGACGAAACAACAGAAAAAGACAGAACAGCCAGTGAAGTGCTTCTCGAAAGCGACGATGATAACGGGGAGTCCGGGGCAGAAAGTTTTCTGACGGATGACGAGCTGGCTTACCAAGAGGGCCTCGACCCGGCTGAAGAGTAAGTAGTCCAACGTTACTCTTGTTTTCAGTACACGTGAGATGAAAGTTTAAATATGCACATGTGTTTTCTTTTACTTACTCGCACATTTGGTGGTGATTTGTTGTTCGGTGCAGTGGCCGCCCCTTCACGTTGTTAGGGGGGCGGGGCTTAGCCATGAGGCCAAGTGAAAGTGGTTTCACACAGTTTTAAATTGAATAGAACCTTGACTCCCAATAATTTGTTCTGAGGTGTTCGTCCTTGCATTTATTTGTATCTCTAATCTGTGGTTAACCCAAATGAGTACACGCAATCATCAGGGAAGTGTGATTGCTGCACGCATGACAACTGCAGGGACACATTTCTGTACACACCTATGCTGTAGACATCATTCAGCCCTATAACAATGCACTTATGTTTCGAGCCAATAGGAATAATCTTCTTAATCTCTTATCACCTACACAACAGGTGTTTAATTGTGACAGGGAAGGCAAACACACAGGTGTTGCGTTGTCGTTGCCGTGAATTCTCACAACGCTCCATTTATCCAGGGAGATGACAGGCTGTTCACGAGTGGGGGCGTATTCGTCATGTGCTTTTGTGTTGTTTGCATTTAATACAAAAAGTACACATGAAACAATTGAGCATGTTTTCAGAATTATTTCACTGCTGTCGCCGACTGTGTTCATCATGTGCTTCTATACAAAAATATTGTGTGTTCTATCTCATCAACTTTGCTGACAACAAAAAATGCAATGTTTTTTTCTCGCTAATTGAGCCTATTGTCTCCAGGTAGGCTTTACCTCTCAAATTAAGTGTGCCGGTTTGGCTTAGTTGTCTCCACAAAGTGTTAAGTATAGGCCCACTCAACAGGTTTCAGTTTGGGGGTGCAGTCTAAAGCAATATCAGCCATTCTTCTCATATATTGTGTGAGGTGTGAAACAAGTCCCGAGTCTGATGTGTTAAATTTTAAACCTGTTTTATTTGTTTTACAGTGGTGATTCTGAAAAGCATGAAGAGTCTGGTACATCTACCGCAGAACAAATGGGGGAGCCCACTGCTTCTCCCGAAAAGGCCAGTTCACGATTTCGCTCAAGGACAAGATCTAGATCCCCACTGAGGGAACGCAGTGTGTCAACATACCGGAGCAGAACGAGATCCAGATCTCCAGTTCAGGGCTGTAGTGTATCAAGATGCCGGGGCAGAAAAAGATCCAGATGTCCAATTCAGAAACGGCCAAAGCGATGTGGACCTGTCACATCCTGGAAAACAGAGAGCGATCCAGACTCACGTCCACGCCCAATAAAGTTCATCCCAGCAAGACCCCCTGGACATCAACTGAACTCAAATGGCACATACACACCACTTGACCTTTTCAAACTATTTTTCAGCAATGATGCAGCTAAAACCCTTTGTCAAAACACAAATAGACAAGCTGCTAAAAACAATAAAGGCAGAAAATATACATGGACTGACATCAATATCCAGGAGTTTTTCAAGTATGTGGGACTAACTTTCTTCTTTGCATTGGTGAAACTGAATACCATCCATGATTACTGGAAAAGGAACACCATTTTCAGTGTGCCATTTCCAGCTAACATCATGCCACGGGACCGGTACAGGGTGATTTCTTGGAACATCCACATGAGTGATCCCGAGAAAGATGCAGAGAATGACAAAAAGAAGGGGGCGCCAGATTATGACCGCTTGTTTCGACTCAGGCCACTCATGGACACCATCAAAAATGCCTGCAAAGCTTTTTACCACCCCAGACAGAACCTGTCCGTTGATGAGAAGGTGGCAGCAACAAGGACCCAAGTTGGATTGAAACGGTACATGAAAGGGAAGAAGACCAAGTGCGGTTTCAAACTCTTTGTGCTGGCTGACAGCAGCAATGGCTACACCTTTGACTTTTCTGTATACACTGGGAAGACGCTGTTTTCCACAGGCGCTGGACTTGCATATGACTCTATCATGTCCCTGGTAAAGCCAGCACACCTGGGCAGTGGCTTTAATCTGTATGTAGATAAGTTCTACACCAGTCCAAAACTATTCAAGGATCTGTTAAGCCTTAATATTGGAGCATGTGGCTCCTACAGAGACAATAGAAAAGATTGCCCCCGATCAGTTTCAAATGATCCCAGAGGCTCCATCAGGTGGATTCGTGATGGTCCGTTGCTTTTTGTGAAGTGGATGGACACACGAGAGGTCACCATCTGCTCCACTATCCACTCAGCATACTCTGGATACACAGTGAACAGGAGGGTAAAGACTCCCGAAGGCCAGTGGGCTATGAAATCCATTCCATGCCCGACACCTGTCGTCGACTATAACAAGTACATGGGAGGTTTTGATTTGTCAGACCAGCTGATCCACTACTACTCTGTTCACCACAAGAGCATGCGCTGGTATGGGACATTGTTCTACCACTTCTTGGACATTGCAGCCACAAACAGCTACCTCCTTCACAAGGAAATATGCAGAGAGAAGCAGGAGGAACCCATGACCCACAGGGCCTTCCTGGAGGAGCTGACAGCCCAGCTGTGTGGAGTCTCAGTTGCGATCCCTCCTGCCAAGGCCCAGAGCAGCCACCTACCTGTGGCAATCTGTACTCAACTCGATATTAGCAGGAGGGCCTCTTACGGACGGAAGACTTGTATACACTGTAGGCAGACCAGGAAGGTCGGTCAGTCTACACCGTGGAAGTGTAAACAGTGTGATGTGGCCCTCTGTCTCATTGCAGACAGGAACTGCTTCGAGGCATGGCACAGTTAGACTTTGGGTTAAAAAAGCGCTGTTCTAATTTATATATGTAAATAACTGTTTGGTATTTTTTTGTTGATGTTCTCAATGTTTATTTTTGCACTGCTTGCCAAGACACGTGAGAAAATTTTTCTGATGCCAAAAATGTTTGTTATTCTGTTTGGTTCAAGTAAAGTTAACCTAAATTCATTTATATTTTGTTATGTCTTTTGTCTTTATGATCACATAAAAGACAAAACCAAGTTGTCGTAGGGAAAAAAAATGTGTATTTTGCATTACAGCGTTGCTGCTATACAAGAATTATTCCATAAGTAGATGATGTAAAACCAAAAATGGAATAAACACTGAGGCCTCACAATAGTACTACAGTATTCAAGATTCAAACCTTAAATGCAGTCTGATAACCATTACCACATGCCCTCACATTCCTTTTTAACAATTAATGTGTTTTTAACAATTCTGTGGAATTAAATGGCATTTCAGACCTGAAACGCAACAGAAGCCAGAGAGACAGCTCTTGTCCAGAAAGAGGCCAGATGTCACTTCATGGGTGCAGCATACACAGGATTATTCATGGTGTTTTCAACCCCCTTCAGGTGTCATGTAGGTCAACTTTGCATTGGTCAGCAGAGTTTTAGTATCTTACTGGCAGTTTAAAAATAGAGGCCTCCCCCATTTAGCTCTGCCACTTCACAACCTGCATTAATGTAACTGCAGCTGTGATGGAAACCAACAATGGCACGGCAATAATAACTTTTATAAGCTGTTTAAATAGAATCGCTGTTGTTGGGGTTGTTGCCATTTGCTGTCTCCGCACACTCCTGAGGGAAACACCTCTCTCTCTATCTGCTGAAAGCTCTACTATGTCCACCGGTTAGGCGGTAACTGCTTCTGTTTTGGAAGTATAGTGGCTTTTTCGTGTCTCTAATGGATGCCTTTCTGTTCTGCAGAATGCATATTTCAGGAAGACCTTAAGGCGATCTCTTAAATCTTGGCACAAATGTCCCCTTGGACTCAAGGATGAAATGAATAGATTTTGGTGGTCATTGTGGCCTTGCAAACATGTTTTTGGATTTAACTCAAGAATTTAGCTGCTGCTTCTGAATACAGTTCACATGATTGATATCCCAATGGTCAAAGGGTCAACTTCTCTTTGACGTCATAATTCACAGAAACACTTTTCTGGCCATTACTCAACAGCACGACTCAGAAGGGAAGATTGTGACCATATTTCACATTGGGTCAGATACTGAATTAGTTGGTACTGGATTAATTGGTGTCCAGCTTTAAACTGTGGTGGTTGTGTTGAGCTGCAGGGTTGAAGATGTGTGTGCGTGAAGCATCTGCAATTTAGAATTTGCAGTTTCTTGGCAGCAACATCCATATTTAAGGCATTTTGGTGCCATTAGCTTACTGATTTAGCTGATTATGAGCTCCAGGTGGTTGTTGGTTCACCATTTGACGAACTTTCTATCAGTCCTTGTATTCCCCTATCTATTGTAGTCTATTCATCCCAGAGTATTGGCTATTGTAGACCCCTGTTATAATTGTCCTCAAGTGAAGGCTGCATGTTTCTTACTGAAAATAATTCACTGATTTATAAATGTAAAAGAAAAAAAACCCTCCAATAACTACACTGCCTTGCTTTTATTAAATTCCTTCAAAGTCATCACTACACATACATTCATGCTGTATTATATGAATCTGGACAGATGTGTTTGTCAACTGCAATTGGACCGGTTGGAAGAGGCATACAACTGCAAGTAGCTCTTTTAGTTAGAGCTTTTATTGCTCCAAACTGCTGCATGTCAGAGCTGAAAACAACTTTATGAAGACAGTGAAAGAGACCCCGAACAGTAAAATTGCCACTCAGGAAACTGAAACAGTGAAGTTTGAATTGAGTATAGCTGCCTTAAAGGATAAGTTCACCCAAAAAAGGAAAATTCAGCCATTATCTACTTTGCTTCACAGCAAAAGAGTATGTTGCTCCAACAGCGTGTCTGGCGTAGTTAATCCAACCCTCTGAAAGTCCTGCGATTTCAAATTGATTTGAGAAGACGTATATACACCCTGAACGTGGTCAAGCTTATTCACCCACTTCAGACGATACTATCTTAGCAGCAAAAATGAAGATTTAGGCTTTTAAAGGGGTGTAAAGTACCACCTTCTAAATTAACTTGGGATCTGTAGACTTGAATTATCGCATACAAACTAAAATTGGAGCCATCTGATTTCCCATTTTTAGGTGAACTTGTCCTTTACGTTTTATGTCTTTTGCACTGCGTGGACACTGTTGTCACCTAAACAAACACAATTTATGTGTGAACTGGCAACGGTGGGATATTTCCCTCAGGGTTTTTTTCTTTTTTGTCTGACCTGATAAATAAAGCAGGTTTCATCCCAAAGAGTTGGTTCTGCCTGCTCAGGATCATTGTGGTCACAGAGGGGGCTGCTGCAAACAGAGTGACATTGCCACCCAAAGGCAGCTCTTGGCTGGAGTGCGTCAGAGGAATTATGGGATCAAGTATCATTCGCCACATACACAAACGCACACTGGCACACAGGCACACAGGAAAAACCCCTCTGTGCCTCAACAAGAGGGGAAAATGTGAGGGTGCTGACTGACCGAGGCTTGTCACTAAACTCTCTAAGGTGTGAAATCCTCATGTGTCCACAGGTATGAAAACACACAAACAAAAATAGAGATGGCTCTTATCCAGTAAAATCTAATCCTTGGAGTGCACACACACCTGCAGATACAGATTAGTGTAAACACATTCATGTGTGTATTCTGACACCCTGTGTCAGAAATAGCCCGTCATGCCCAGAGACACACTGGTCCACATAAAGCTCTCTGTCTGCGGGACTGCAACATGTCAGTTCCCGATCGAGTATTCAGGATATCAGGAAGAAGGAAAACTTTTATTTTCCAGGTTGTACTTTTGGAGATCCTAACCCAGCTGGTGAGTAATTCAGGAGAACTAAAACAAAAAAAAATCAAGATGAATGGCACCCCACACACGGTGACAGCAGTGACTCACTCTGTTTGAAAATGAAAAAACCTTCAGTTCACCTATTGTTTTAACACTGAGTCACCGGGGGCAATAACAAGACTAACCAACAGCCTCAAGCTCCTTTTCTTCTGTCCTGTTCAAACCGCAGTTTCTCCTCCCTCAGGCTCCCTGTATGTCACCTTTCTCTAACCGATTACCCTGAACTGTCTTCTTTGTGATGACGCGTCTGCTGCTTTCTCTCTCGACATTGTTCCTCCATCTCCATCTCCGTTTTCTTTTGTTTTTTGCTTTTTAAATTTGAATGAGGCAGCGCAACAGGAACCACAGTTTTGTGTCTTTTGGGTTTTGTATTTGTCAGAAAACAAAAGTGAATGCGGCATGAGCTCCGGATTCATCTGTGCAGGTTTTCTACCAAGGAGTCCTTAGAAAATTCACATGTTGGTTCATCTGGTTCCAAGAGGATTTTGTCCGTCACTGACACTTGCTGCACCACTGTCTGTTCAAAATGAATGAAATTATCCTTGTGCATTGTTTTTTTTTCTTTGCCACTATACCAAATTTGAACCTAACCGAAACTCCCAAAACAGGCTATTAATTGAACCGTGACTTGTACTGTTATACAAGTTTTGTTGAGAGATAAAACATGTTTGTTAGTAAAATGTACCTTTTGTTAATTTACCTTTATGGACAGAGCCAGGATAAGCTTCTGCCCTTTACCTTGTGAGGCAGATGGAATTATGTGATCATCAAATTCTAGCTGCCAGGCTTCAAACGATGCTCTTGTGGCTGAATGCGCAGGCGTTGAACCATTCAGTGTCCTGTCAGGATCTACTGGCGTCTACGGCGTGGTTTAAATGTGACAACCAGCGAGATGAGTGATCGTTCGTTAGCAGATTGGTTGAAGTCAGCCTGTGATTGACGGTGACTGACAAATGGTTTGTCCAAAGACCTGCCAAGTCTTTTGGCAAACACGTTTCTAGCTGCTCGTTTCCAAATGGTTTTACGAAACAAACCATCTGGCCCGTCAGGTTATACTATATCCTGTCTGAAAATACAAAAGCATTACCTTCCCCCAATATATGACAGCATCTTGTCTGGGATTTAAAGAAAACAAAATGGTTACAATTTGGCTTTAATATATTTCAGTTCTTTGCATTTGTTCAAAGGAGACGAACACTGAAAGCCTGCCTAGTGTCCAGACTGCACTGTCTGAGGTTTCACTGAAAGACAGTGAGCTGACATTAGGTGTTCTGGCCACAGACACATTTCAAACGAGCCTCGGGCTCTTGGCTTCGATCGACAGTCCAGTGTTAGATTCTCAGAGGTCAGACTCTGGTTTTTCAATCTGTGTCAGAGCTAACAGCCACGGTCGATGTGCAGGGGGCAGTTTGCTGCCCATTCGTCCATTTGGTTTATTCAAACTGCACAGGCGTCCAGGTGTGATTATGATCCCCGATATCACCATGGTGATGAGAGGCTTCTGCTCAGCTGGACCTTTTGGGCTTCATTTACACAGGCGCCAAAAGAGTAAATGATTCTTTAACCCTGTGCTAATCCACTTGATCTTCATGTGCACACTTAAGGCAGACCTGTAGCTTCCAGTAAGGACTTGTTTGTGGGGATTATCAGCCTGCAGAGCAGTTTACATTATGTGTGTTTTTAAGAAGAACTGCATATTTAGAGATCTATACTTAAAGGAAAGTATGTATGTTTTCTTGCTGGGATTAGCAGAAATGCCAGCTAACCCCAGCAGCTGGACAGGTTAGCTTCGGTAAGTAAATAGGTAATTAAATGTACGTAACTACCACCAGCATCAAAAGCTAAGGCAGTCACCAAGATAAATGTTTGCCATTTACCTTTATGCAAGTCATGGATATGTTGAAACTTTGGGTTTCAACATATAACTCATTTTTCTATGTTGTAGAACGCTGTAGAACGCTGTACTTATGGTGTGGTTCGGCTTAGGCGCAAGATCCACTTGTTAACATCACGTTTTCTCATAAAATCCCTGCTTTGGCTGCCAGAAACAAGGCTTGACATGTCATCAACAAGAGATATTTCCCAAAAAGAGTTGTATTTATATCACAGAATACAACAAAAACATGTTTTTACTTATTTTGAAGCTGCATTTCCTGGAAACAATGATGTCATCTCATCATGTTCCCAGGAAACATAGACACAAAGTTATCGGAATTTTGTCACATGATAATAAGTAGTGGTTGAATTTCCTTGAGGTAACTGCTCCATTTAAATGATAAATAAAACAAACGGAAAAAAGGTCAGCTAATGCAAGCCCGCAAGTACAAACCCAGATCCTGATGAAACTCATTTTATCAATAACTAGGTCAATCCTGCATTCTCTCTCCCTGCTTATTGCTCTTTAAGGTCACACGGAGCTGAAGGAGGAGCGAATGTACAGATGAATACATGACATATACATTCAAACATTTAAAGGTTTCACATTAGACTAGATGTCCTTGGATTCACCTTAGTTTTTACGTAATTACTTTCTTGAACATAAACTACTTATATCTGGTGTTTTGTGTTTTTTGTGCAGCTTGTTGATCATTTCAACCCACTCCCTGTCTGTCAGTCTCTCTGACCTCCTGTGAATCATCAGCTTGGATCCATCCCATACACAGGCTCAATTAGCGCGACATGACCTAATGTTCTGGTGCTGGTCTGTCAACAAATTATTTGTCTTCACTTGTTGTTTTTGCGGTTTATGATAATAATAATCCTTTGAGAGGCAGCAGTACAAATATATTCTTCCATTGGAAAATATCTACGTCGCATACGTCAAGTAAAATGAAGTTTTCCACTTCGGTTCATTTATTGTGTTGTTTCCTCTGCTTTTTCCATTTTCATTCATTACTGTCCTCATTCCTGTTTCTCTCACACTAAATCACTGCCAATTATGCAATACGGTCTTGTTATGTGTTTTGTTTTCACGCACGCACACACACACACACACACACACACACACACACACACACGGCAGAGTGCTCCTTAGTCATTGCCGGATCTGTGCAAATTGTTAGAAATATTGAGCTGCATTAATGTGGTATGCCAGTAATATGGATGCACGGTAATCTTGTTAAACAGTAAGTTTGGTAAACAGTAACTTTACCTCTACGTTTTCTAACTATCAAAGCCCAAATGTCAAACTTTTTTGAAGAAGGCGCTTGATTGGAAAGAATATTGTCAGCCTCTCCAACGGTCTAACATCGATGTAAGCTTCTCCAATAAGCTTATATTGATGTTAGCCTCTCCAACAGGTGTAATATGTGAGCCATTTGGAGTTAACATCAATACTAGTCTGTTGGAGAAGCTAACATTGATGCTAGCCTGTTGGAGAAGCTAACATCAACGACAGCCTATTGGAGAGGCTAACATCAGTGACAACCTATTTGAGAGGCAAACATCAATGGCAGCGTGTTGGAGAAGCTAACATTGACGTTAGCGCCTCCAACAGGCTGCCACTGATTACAGCCTGTCATGCAGAATCACGTTAAAAGCTATGGTGTAGGTTTTTCTGTGACTGTAGCTTACCTGTCTTGCAGCAGGATCAGCCATTCCCCTGGCGAAAAATGCATCTATAGTTAGTTAGTTAGCCTAATTATGGGAATCGTTCATAATTTTGCAGCGTGTCTAGTTCCGAAGCTCTGATCTGAACTGACCTACAGGTTTGAAAACCTGTAGGTCAGTTCTGCAATAAAAAAATCATATCCTTAAATAAGGGATTATTTTTCTAAAGGCATTCAGGAAACATATTTCTGTAATACCAAAAACCTTAAATGCCATGCAAAAAAGAGATAGGATAAGTGACTTGTGACGTTTGTTTTTGCCTGGAAATCATTTGAATGGAAAATAAACAAAGCAGTAAAGCTGTTCCAAGGGCCTCATTGAGCAACTTATCCGGCGTTCTCATTCTGAAAAACACTGTGGAAATACTTTCTCCACTAACATTCAAATGACACTTCCCTGCCAGGTTTTATAGCCTCAGACCCTCATTCAGAAAAAAAAAGAGGGTTTGAATGGATGTCGTGAGACATAAGGGGAGCAGGGGTAGGATTCAAAGAGAGAGCAGCGTGAATGTTATTGACTCTTGTCGGACTGATTTAGCATGAGGGCTCTGTATGAAACATCGGTTCATAGACAGACACAAGTGGGTGGTCAGGGACATGTGTGAGCTGCTCCTCTCACTTCCCCCACCTCTATCGATAATAATTCATCAAATACATTTCAGTAGACAATCCTGACAGTATTTGCTCAAATACTTAGAGTAGGTCCTTTAATGGTACGTACAGGTTCTGGACCTTAGTGCACACTAGGATTAGACCAGTGTGAGTTTTGTAAGGGTACCTGTGCTGTTTCTTAAACAATATATATAACAAGTTGACGTTCTTCACTTATTGAATATACCTCACAAACCATTACTAAAAGCAACACATTTTTCCTTGTTTGTTAATGTTGTCCATTTCAGTTTTACATCTCATTTATAGTTGGTGTTTTTTGTAGGTGCTACTGGGTATAATTTGTAATACATACATTTTTGCTCTTTAATTTGATTTGATGAAGACATGAATGACGTCCTGCTTTAAGTCCGGCAGAGCACCGAAGTCGTGCTTGCATAAGTTGACCGGCATCAGTTTTTTTTCATACTTTGACGTAACATTCATCGGTTTTCCATTTTCACAGCGTAGTTTGAAGTAGTTACCAGTTACTTCAACTGGCACAGTGTGCATTGTAGTCAGTACCATTTTTGTTTTTAGCAACATTCAGCCAGACATCGTCAAGTTCATAGGCAACAAGGTCAGTTTTACACTCTTCCAGGAGAGTAAAAACGAGGCACAGTGACCTAACATTAGCTAAAGTCTGACAATACGGCGATGGTTGGTGCTGAACTGAGTGATAAGCTAACATCACCAATGGTCATCTAGAAACACTAAGGGCCCTGTTTAGACGGCGCAGAGCGTTAGTGTGTTCAGTGTGTGAACAAGTCCATTTTGCTGGTTAGAACGGCGGATAATCTGAGCACAGCGTGCGGCACACGGCATCAAAAGGGTAGTATTCAGACTCTGAATAAGTCAAGGGTGTGTTTTGGGTGGAGCATAAATCAAGCCAATCAGAGTGTTGTCTCCCATTCCCTTTAAGAGCCAGGTGTGCCAGGGCCTGACACATATTAAATAGTGGTCTTCACTGGGGGATCCCCTGCTGCTGGACCACCTGCCCCGCCATTTCACAATCAGCTGTCCCATCAAAACTCTGTTTGACTGCAAATGAAAAACTGACATTAAACTGAGGAGGAGGAGTGCTGCTGTGTCCCTCTGTGTGTGCAGATCTCAGTCCGTAGATCAGGAGGGACCGGTCTTAAAAAGTGACATTACCTGCTGCGGTCCTCAAGCAGCAGAGAGGATACATCTATCTTTCTTTCTAATGTTTAAAATGACTGAAAGCATACTCAAATTAAATCATAAAGTCAGGGTGTATTTATGGTGTATTTACATCTAATGCGTCCTTTAAATAGCAGGAAACAGACTTTTGACTTTAGACTTCTTAGCTTTTCGTCGGTCTATGGCGCAGTCACTTTCTGGGGCCTCAAGATCGCAATCTGCCATCAGTGCGCCTGATCACACCTCACTTTAAGACCTACAGGCCCCCGTAGGCGCACAATTAGGTGCAAGCACATAATGCTAATAAGAAAATGTGTCCGCTATGCTTGAAAAATGCAACTGTCTTGTTTGAAACTAGCAGTGACAATTGTGCTGCGCCGCTTTGTGCCAAGCGCAAGTTGTAGCTCTAATTATACAAAGGAATGTTAACAGAGTTAACTGTGAGAAGTGAAGTAAGTCGCCTGATTTTCAGAGCTTAGGTAACGTTATGTGGCCCTGGCTCCAGCAAATCTTTGGTATCTTTGTTGACTTATAAGAGTGTGTTCTAAATGGTCATTATTGTTTCTGTGTTATTTTCCAACAAACACAACTTTTAAGCAGGTATTAGAAGTGACAAACACTTCGATTAGGTCTGTATGTCTGTCATGAATATTGTGAATTCTCAGTTTGATAGCATCATCCCTCATATATTCACTTTCTTTCCCACTCAGCAAAGCAACTTTTTCTTTTGCTTAGTTTGTCCAGTGATTAATGTGTTAGTCACAGATGTTTTGCAACTTTTATATCGCTCCTCAGGAAACTTGATCACTCTAGGCTGTATCGAAGACCCCGAATGTGCACATTTTCAGTCAGTGTGCTGCGTTTTGTGGTATTGCTCACTGGGCTTACTGGTGAGCCATGAAACAACAAAGACAGACATTTTTTACAGTTTGATTCAGCTTGACTTTTGTGGCTGAATGACCAAAAAAGGACATTTGAATCAAATCCGAATTCATTTGAAATTTTGAAATACTATCGTGAAATTTCTAAAACATTGTAATGACAGCTAAATTGGGAGATTTGCTATCTCATACATCTGTCACTGTGAATGCAGGATGTTTAATCAGAAGCTGCAGGATGGAACCAAAATCCATCCATCCATCTATTATCTATAGCTGCCACCCTTTAGAGGGAGCTGGAGGCTTGGGCCAATCCCAACTGATACGGGCGACAGGTGAGGTCACCATGGAAAGGTTGCCAATTTATCACAGGGACAAACAAGCCTTCACGCTCACATTCACGTCCACGGGTAATTTAGACGTACCAGTTAACTCACCTGAACTCTGGACTGTGGGAGAAAACCCAGAGCACCTGGAGAAAAACCCACAAAAAGGCCCCAGCCAGGTGGTTTATATAGATTTATACAATAATTAGATACCAGATACAAAGATTGTGACGCTCGCCGCCAATGAAAACTGCTCGCCTGGCTCATACGCCAAAGACGTTTCCTGGCTTCTGCTTTTACATCCTGGTTGTGCGGCCCATTGAATATGCTGGCCCCTATGCTTTGATGATAGAAAGAGTCATAATCAGCCTTGTTTGCAGTTCTTGATGTCCTGTTAGTAGTTTTACTATTGTAGTTGGTAGGTTTGAACATGAAACCGTCTTGCTCTGAGGCTACATGGCTAATCACTGCAGCATTGGGCCGCCCTCGTCTTAGAACAACTGGTTGAAATTGCCCACCATTCAAACCCTGATCTGTTTTCAGGCAGTCACAAAATGATACCAAGGTGAGAGCAGTACTAACAGCCTCCATCTGCCACCAGATGATGATGCCCTCGCTGTTGCTTTATTGTGCTGGCTGGGAGAGGATGGCTCACTAGGTCTTCGATAATAAAATCTGATGACGCACATGCTTGGCATCGGGACGCCGCAGCGCTTTCTCACTTTCAGCTCTTTCTCACTTTCAGCTCTTTTGTCTCTAATTTTGTCCATTTTAGTTTTTTTTTTTCCTCCCCAAGACGATGGAAAGATGAGAGGTACTCCCTTCTAATCCTTCTTGTCTCTCAGAGGAGAAAGTGAGAGGGGAGCTGTGTGAGTGTGTGAGCCCATAAGCCACTGGGTGTGGAAAAAGTGACGGAGCAGCTGAAAGTATGAGTGTATGAGTGCAGAAAACAAGTTAGAGATTATATCCCAGGGAGAGACTGTGACTGTGGTTTTATGAGTGACTCCATCAGGCTCTGATGATGTGATTGTAGCAGTGCAGAGAGCGAGCTGAGAGTCAGTGCAGTGCTGTCACTTCATCACATCACCACTCACACGCCGCTGTGTGCTGACAGACAGAGAGCGGTATAGTCAGACCGAGGTAGAAAGAAAAAGCAGAGAAGGACCACAAGATGAATAAGAAATGCTCATCTCACCCCTCGGGCTCATCGCTTTGGTCTTTCGTGCCGAACAATACCCCACAAACTTTCATCTCTAAGCCTCTGGCTTGGCTGGTGTCACAATCAGATGTTAACCACACCTCACATCTGGTGCTTAATTGTGTTGTTCACATGTTGTGCAGCCACAAACTCAAACAGCCCAGCTTCTTGTGTTTTCCAGGCCGGATTTCGTGCTAGCAGATGAGTCGTGTCACTTAAACGCCATTAAATCTATTAGCTGGGGCTGTCTCATGTACTGCTGTGAATGCTGTTTATGCACACACACGCACACGCACACGCACACGCACACACGCACACGCACACGCACACACACACACACACACACGTGTGCGCGCGGTGGTGGGGTTGGGTTGGTTTATTGTGTCATAAGTGCGAACACGGCCTCCGATCCACTCCAGTTATGTTGCGACACACAGGCAAACCTCCAAGGAGAGAAAAAGGGAAAGGAAATAGTGAATATACTAAATGTTTTTTGATTGCTTTGCCGCTAAATGTCAAATTCCCTGAGGCCTCCAACCTTAAAGATATTAAATTTACAATGTTACATAACAGAGAAAAGTTTTTTGGGGGGATAAATGACTTATGGGTCAGCCATAGCAGCTGATTTTGTGTCAGTTCAACTAATTAATCAGCTAATCTTTTGGACAAAGAGAACTGATTTAAGGAAAGATAGGAGGTGAAAGAGCATGGCAGCATGTATGAAAGGGGTTGTCCTTTCCTGCAAATAGTAAAAAAAAAAAAAAAAAGTAAATGTCAGTGGTTGACTCACTCCCTTTCCCCCTCTGTTTAGCTGACACTTTCTTCGCATGTGTAATCACTCACAGGACTTGATGTTTGGCCGGTGCTGTGTCTCATGTGCAGCTCTGCAACTGGACTCTGTCTCTCTTAATTCAATAAACAGCCACCCATCTGTGGGAAAGTACTGTCTGATCTGCCATTTTCTTTTTTTCTTTTGATGAAACGATCCCGACGGTGCAAAGTGAGCAGAGCAGAAGAAACGTCGCTATGAACTCATTGACTAGCTGTCAACGCTCTCATAGTGTTGTTTTAAAGTGAAACTCTCGCCAAAAAGCAACTGAGGCTTTAATTTGTGATTGAATATGAGTCAAACCTTCGTGTAAATGCATAATTACGACGAAAGAGGCACTTTCAAGATTTACTGTAGTTTCGTTTTCGGGCAAGCTAATTTTCAATGGAGTGCAGGGGCACTTTGTTTTAAAAAAAACAAAGCAAACAGGAAATGTACTGTACAACAACACCTGCTTAGCACAAAACTGTAGAGGGACACAGCTGGAGACTAGCTAATATTGAACTTGCATCCATCAGGTGGCACGAAACATGACTGTAAATGAACACCAATGATGCTCTTTACCTGCAGGGTGTGTAAATAAGCAACAATACCGCCGACATATTCGAGACTGTAAAGGCGCATGTCAGTTTAGTGTTCCCAGCTTGTTTCGATGGTTTAAATTTAATAATAAATAATAATAATAAAACTGTGAACCTGTGAAGTTTTTAGGGCTCGCTAGGGAAAAGGCACCAGGCTCTGTGTTGAATTGCAAAAGTTTATCACAACAAAATTTAAACTTTTCACTTTGACATACATAGATGATCCTGAAAATAAAGGGACAGTTCACCCCAACCTCAAAAATGTATATTTCCCTCTTACTGTCAACCAGGAAACTCCCATAAATCACCTCGTAACTGTTATTGACCTGTGTTGTCACGTATGACCTCAGTCCAGGGCTGTTCGTTGGAAGCTGCTGGTGGCAGGACAGTACATCAGAACATTTTTTAGCGGTTATTTTAGCAATAAGTAAAAGATGTACAGAGTTGTAGAGGGAAAACCAGAAACTTTTTTCATGGTCCAGTTTCGGCCAAATCACCGGATGAAGTTATAGAGTTTTATACAGTTCTGCTCGAGGTCCGTTCACAAGCAGCACGGCTCCTCTGGTGATGTGGCAGCATCATGAAATAAAGAAAGCCATGATTGGTCAAAACAGTTGCATATGCTGCAGATGAGTCATCCCCATTCTTAATGATTTTCCAGGAAGTTAAGCACTCTTAAATACCATAGAAAATAGCTTATAAACATCTTTTTGGCCACCGACGCTGGTGTAAATGTGAGATGTGGAGCAAAACATATGTGATAAAAACACTAAAACAGCAGTTCTGACTTCCTGGGAGCTTTAAGGATGTGTATGTTTTGTTTGTTTTTTCTTTTTTGTAGTGCGCTGATGCAACACATTTATGTTTAGCATCTAAGCAGAAGAGATAAAAAAAGCAAAGCAGTACTGAACACAAGTATGATGATATAAATAATGACTAATAATAAACACTAAGGGTATGAATATGCTGAGTAAGAAAGCTCAAATTCTCTTCACATACCTGTAAACTGTCTCAGTGTAATCTAGTGTCAAAGCCCTCTGTCAGCTGATAACATCACCAGTAAGTGGCGCTGTGTCCAGTTTGTACTTTACTCATATTGTCGCTTTATCTCTCATTCCAAAAAATGGTGTGTGTTTTCAGCTCGTTGCTTTCTGTCGCAGGATGGCTGACGACGGCAGGTTTTTATTATTCTTCCTGATGGGTTCAAACTATTCGTCTGTTTTATTAGATTTCACCTTTAATAACCAGAACTCGTGAGAAAAAAAAAAAAAAGGCTGGGTCAGCGTGTATATCAGCATGCGCATCGCTTTCAGCGAGATGACAGACAGCTGTGTTCTGGAAAAGACATCATGCTCAAACTTTGTCAGCACACACTACTGCTCGCGCGCTGATGAAGTCAGTGCATGACCTTAACATGCAGACTCAGTTAATTTGTCTTTCTAATATGAAAGTAGGCGCTCTTGAGATGAGGCAGAAGTGTGTTTTCCTGATCCTTGTTTACAAACACAGCATGGCTGCTGCATTTCTCAGAAACAAGTGTTCATTGTGGCTGGATGCCAGGGAAAATAAGGATGGCCAGTAACTTTCCATAAACGTGAGACACAGAGCTTGATAGCGAAAAATTGTATTCATTGGAAAGTCAGATATGAATATGTACTCCAGCTGTGGAAATGTATTCCAGTAAGTGGAACAATAGCAGAGCTTGAAGAGTGTTTGAAGTCATCGCCTCACCTCTCACAACAAATCCAGTTGACCTTTAGATGAAAAGATGCAGGACAGTTAAGTCAAAAGTTACATTATTTACGTCACTGTTAGGTTTTGGCCTTGTATCCACTTGGCATAGAAACTGTCTGTCAAACTCTACTTCCCGCCCTGCATGTGCTGTGCTGGACTTAAGTCATCAGAAAAAGATCAGACCGAATGTTCAAAAAGTCTAAATGTCTCCTGAGAACAAAACATTTGCGTTTACGTGCAGCATATATCCCGCAGAGGATGAAACTAGCAGCTGTGTGACACACTAGCTCTCCATACCCTGACCTTTTCCATGCAGTCCTCCCTGAGGAAAGTGAGCATCAAGACGCTGACCTTTTTTTTTTTTTTTTTTGAGTTTTAAGACATCAGCAGACCAGTAACCATCCTGGCAGTGGAATTTGATCACGTTTTATTTCACGGTATAAACATCTGTTAGAGGTGAGGAGAGAGAGATTTGGTCATGAACAAACAATCACACCTGATTTTATTCAGAAAGCATGCTGTAAATATGGAAATCTATAGTTCAGCATCTAGCCACTAGTACTGTTTTTAGAATATGTGACACTGATGACGTCAAAGTACAGCTGTGGGACAGAAAACTACTCTAAATTTGGACTTGATAAGATTTGGATAAATATTTTGTCAAAGCTGATGTTATAGGAAAGGTTCAACATTTTAGGAAATATCCTTATTCACTTTCTTGCTGAGAGGTAGATGAGAAGCCAGGAGACTGTTTGCTTAGCTTAGCATTAAGACTGAAAACAGGGCTAACGGCTAGGCTGGCTTTGTGCTGTCATCACCTTGGCATTGCCAGGCAGCCAGCGGAGACTCGTGGCCACAAACATCTCAGCACAAATCCCCCTGTTAAACCACATCTCGTTATTTTACTCTGTGGTTTTAACTGGTGCAAATTGGTGAGGTTTAGAAGCGCTCTTTCACTTTCTTGACAAATTCGTGTCATCTGTTCCCTCCTGTTTTCAGTGCTAGGCTAAGCTAAGCCGACTGCTGGCTGTAGCACCACATTTATCACGCAGACGGACGTCACAGTTGGCAGCACAGTCAATCTTCTCACCTAATGCTCATGTAAAATGTGAATAAGGGAATTTCCTGAAATGTCAAACCGTTCCTTGAAGAGAACCCTTATGCAGGCATAAAACCACGACTTTATTTCAAACCCTCCCTCTCATAGAAAGAACATCATGGTGATAGAAAGATATCAGCTTCAAAATCAAGTTACATTTTATCCTTCAGTGACCAAAGTGATTTTATCTGCATGTGAGACACTCGGGGGAATCACGCTGCAGCAGGATCACACATGCGTCAGACATAAAGAGATGACATCATCCCCTGTAGTGACATCATCCCAACCAGCCTGTAATAATGACATCATCATCTTGGTATGCAGTCCCTCCACCTCACCCCCCGAAGATTTCTTTCTCCTGTGCAGTGTCTAATTAATTATTCATGAGCGGCTTTCCTGTTTGAGTTGCCGACACATTTTTACACCGCAGCCTCTGTTTGATAGACTCATAATGTTGATGCAGTGTTTAAAGCTTTACTCATCTACTGCAGTGATGAGACTGCTCTGCTTTCAAATCATCCACCCTAAAGCAATGATGAGGTGGGAATAATGATAATGATAATAATGATGTGCTGTTGGCACAACACTAAGATGTACTAACTCCCACTATTTAAATAAGGGTAAAATTGTGTTTTTAAATACATTTTGTGGTGATGACATTTAAAGGACTAAAATGGATGATATTTGTTTTATGTTTTAAAAAAAAAAATAATTAATATCAAAAGTGTGCTGACTCCTACAAGGAATTTGATTCTGGTTGTCAGATTATTGGCTTTAAAGTAAGCACATGCAAGCGACCAAGATGCTGGGATATCTGTCTTGCATATAATTGTCATTGATTATATCCATTAATTATGTCCACACTGGGCCTGTAACCCTCAATTCATTATATCGTAAATGCACTAAGTAATGTTAGAACTTTGAAAATATAAATAAAGATGACAGCAAGACACATAAATAGAAAATAAAAGATAGGCAATAAGATATGAAAATTTAATATAAAAAGAGTGCAAATATCCGCCAAGACCCAGGCACTAATTGTCCCTTATTTCTTTATTAATTCATTTATTTTTTGAAATTTCTTTCAGAGCAAAATCCTGGTGTCACTGATCAAACATGTCAATCTTGGATAATTATCGTATTTTATATATTCATTTGCTTGTCATTTGTTAATTTGTTTGTTAGTATTTGCACCACACAAACATCTACACATGAGGATTACATACCAAGAGGATGATGTCATTCCTCCACACAGGGTGGGATGATGTCGTTGGAGGGAATGATGTCACCTCCTCATTTTGAATGCATGCTGTAGGCGGGGCTGCTCACGCTCTCCTCCACATCGCTGTCTGCTTGGGGGAACCTTGGATTTGTAACCTAGTTTTATGAACTGTCAGTGAATGTCACATTCCTGTTGCACTTTAATGCTGTGTTAGGAAGGAATGGGAAATATTCTCAACAGGAACACAGATGCTTTGGAGATCAAGGTTTTGGGAACAATCGTCTTTGGCAGCATGTTTGTTTTGTCTTCAGTCTTTTTCAAGAATCCAAAGCATGTTTTTACGAGTAATATCCACAGCAAGTGTGAATAAAACTGTCTCTGTTTTTCCAGTATCAAAAATAGCTTCTACCAAAAGGCATTTTTCAAATATTTTAATCAGGTTCCAGCATTGAGAAGCTGCATTATGTTTTTAAAAAAATAGAAATCAGACTTCTTCATCAATGCTAGTCTGCTGCTTGTTTGCACAAGGCAGAAAAAAAAAAAAGTTAAGCAAAAAATACGCACTTAATTTGCTGAGAAAATGACTGAAAACTTAAGTTCTGTCCATGCAGCAGGATAATTTCACTTGCCAAGAAATCCTGAAATTCGTCAGTTCATTCTGGAAAAAGTAAAGACCAAGGAACACAAAAAAAATCCACTATTTAAGTGGAAAATGACTCATTGCTCAGGGAGTTGTTATTGCTTGATGTTTTTTTTTTCTTTTTTCAGAGAAAGACTATTGTATGTGGCTTTATTCTGTCTAGTGTACCTCATTTTTCCACTAAATTACTCAGTTTTGAGATTTCTGGACTAATTAAGGAATACAATACACATCTGATGTGAAACCAGATGCTTCCAATCCCCAGCGGCCACACCAGCACTTAGTGAGAGTCGTCCCTGGCGGCTGACAATAACGAGCAAAATTCATCTCTATAAAGATTAGTGGGCTGTAAAATTAAAGTGATTTGCCTCAATCATGACGCAGATCAAGGAACCCACATGCAAATGAACCGCGTCATAAGGAAATGTGCGCAAGGACACAGTGACGCATCCTTTCTACGTCATAAAGTTTGAGCGTGACTCTCTCTCTCTCTCCCACACACACTCACACACTCACACACACACACACACACACACACACACACACACACACACACACACACACACACACACACACACACACACACACACACACACACACACACACACACACCTGTACCTCAAGCTCTCACAAAAGAGCTGCAAGTTGACTCCCATACGTTTGTATCTCTACATAGCTCATGTTAAGCCTGTCGCGGACTGTCAGCCTTTCCACAGTGCTCCCTGCTTCTCAGTCACTGTGCAGTGTATACTTGAGATGGATGGAAACCTCTAACCTTCACCCTAAAATCAATTCTAGCCCTAAAATAAATAATTTGCCATGTGTGGATGGTAGTTTTGTCACCAACATGTACAATAATGCACTTGTGTGAAAAATGTACGGTGTACATTCAATGCCAGAAGGCTTTCCTTAGCCTAGTCATAATTTGGAAATGTCTGAGTCAGAACCCCAAGAAGGATTACTCTCTGAGGACCAGAGGTGTGTTTGGGTTTGTTGCGCTTTCATTTTTTTTTGAGTTTTTTACTTCATTCTTGACATTACACATCTAATTTGCCCATTGTTTGTTTGTTGTTTTATATTTGCATTTCATTCTTAGTGGTTTTATGGTGTTAATCACCCATTTGTATCCAGTCTGTTCCCATTTTATTTCTCATGCTGTCCTGTTTATTCCAACTATTTGCTTCTACATACTGTGTTTTTAATTGGTTGGGTTCTGGGTTTGTTGTCAAGCTTTGTAGCGCTGGTTCTGATGTGCTACACAAATAAACCAATAACAACAACACTAATAAGTCTTCATATGTGCTTAGATTGTGTAATCAAGCAGCCATACACATTCACACACCGTGCCCTTTGACAACCATCACGCGAAACTCCTGCAGTGTGGATTGGCCGATGACAGCATACCAATAAACAAGAAAGTATAATTGGAGGTGTGGGAATAGAAATGTACACCTCAGCTGAATTAGGTTTCACACCTGCAGACAGAACAGCCATTCTCCGGTCATTAAGAGATCCACTTATTCCAACAATCACAGTCGCTATGACACTTCACATAATGATGCTAATGTATAATGCTCTGAAACAAAACTGTATATGGAAATCAAAATCTGCATAGATAAATGAATAATAATATTACAAACAATTAAACACACCGGATTCAGTCCACCCACACAAGAAAGATATTATAGCCAACTGTGTGTTTAGGACATATTTAAGACATATGAGACAATAGATGGATAAATATTTTGAAAAGAAATGAAATTACAAACAAAATCAATCTGAGTTAAATGCATTATACTTGCAAGAGAGTTAGTAAAACAAAATATGAAAAAAAATTATGAATCGAAGCCATAATCTGTCAGACAAAATTGAAGTAACGTATGGAGACTAGGCAGCTTTACAGTAACACAGTCTGCTCTGTTTTTTTAGACATTTTGGGGAAACGTGGACTGAGGTATAAATACGATACAGAAATATGAGGCCACTTGACCAGAAAAAACAAAATCGCTATTCACTCGTCTGTGTGGAACTCCCTTTTTCGTCAGTAGCGACACAGACTTTCCATTTGAATGCCAGATTATTAACTGGACCGTCTGTTTGCATTTGGAAAAGTAGGTTGACTTAGTGGTGTGGCCAAGAATCCACATCTGTACGACTGAGACTTTTTTCCAGGACCCGAAGCACACTGGGCTTTTTAGGAGCGTTTGAAAAGACAGTAGTTGAGTCTCTACAGAAGCATGCTGGGTAACCAGACTGTTCACTGTTCTGTCTGCAGCCTCCTCTCCTCTCCACTCCTGTTTCATACTGTCACACAGCGGTGAGGGTTGTCTCGTTCTGGGTTTTTGCTTCGTGGCTTCCTGTTTTATTTTGAAAATTAACTCTCCTCTCGTTTCAGGTCACTTGCCCTTCCTCATGTGTCATCGTCTGATTGCCTCCCCTGATTCCTGATTGTGTCCACCGGTTCCCCTTTACCCTCATGTGTTTTATAGTCTGCGTCTCCCTTTGTCTTATGCCAGAGTGTCTCGTTCCACCGTGCACCCCAGCCTTTCGCCACAGCCCTCGTCTTTTCCTAAACTTGATCTCCTTGTTGGTAACTCTGTATTATTTTGCCTCTTTACGAGTGATTTTTTGTTTGATAATTTTATAGCGCAGCTCTGTCTCACAGTTTAAGTTTTTTTAAGATTGTTTTGTTGTTGTACTTTTTCATAGCCATGTCTGATAGCGCAGTTTAGATTGTAGTCTTTTGTTTGCCTTTTTGTTATCACCTTTTTCTCTAGTTTGAGTTTCCCTCCTTTTGGAGTCGTTTTGTTTAACAACACTACAAAATTTCGATATATGCAGATGATGTGCTGCTTTACCTGACAGAACCTACATTGACAGTCCCACACTTAAAAGTGATCGTTTCTCAATTTGGATTCTACTCGGGATATAAAGTGAACTTAGATAAAACTGAGGCTATGAGTATAGGAAGCAAAGTCCCATAGCAGTTTATAGATGGAAGTGGATTCAAATGGCCCAAAGAAGGTATTAAGTATCTTGGGATATATATTCCCCCATCATTAAAGAAAATATGTGATGCAAATGATAAGAAAATAATTTAAAATATCAGCAATGATATGGACAGATGGACGGCACTCCCTTTATCCCTACTAGGACGCGTGGAGATGAATGTAGTGCCCAGGCTACTTTATTTATTCCAAATGCTACCGTTAGAGATACCTCAATACACATTTGAAAAATTAGGCCAACTGTTCTCCAGATTCATTTGGCAACAGAAACATCCAAGGGTCAGACTTAAAACTTTGCAACTCTTCAAAAAGGCAGGAGGACTGGGACTCACATCTTAGATATTACTTTTGGGCAGCACAACTAAAACCTTTGACAGCATGGCTCAGGACCTCACAGAAACACGATGGCTCAACATTGAAAAAAGTCTATGTCAACAATCTCTATCTGAGCTACCCTTTCGAGATATCTCTCTGAAAAACACTGAGATGGGAGAGTGGACAATGTCCACCCTAAAGATCTGGAGAGAAATACAATCCTTGTTTAAACTACTCAGACCAGTTTCTTCACTGACAAGCATAGGCTCAATTACAAATTTTACACCTGCCCAATTAGATATAGTTTTTAGAAGATGGTCAGAGTATGGACTTAAATATATTCATCAATTATTTGAGAAGGGCACTATGAAGTCATTTGAAAAATAAGGAATAAGTTCCTCCTCTCCAGTACTGACTTTTTCAGGTATCTACAACTGAGACACCTTCTAACAGCACAGAAAGATTGGGCCAAAATAGTAAATCCCACAGGATTAGAGCAATTTCTGATGCATTTACAATTGGGAAATGAGGAGGCAAAAGTAATCTCCAGATTTTACCAGGAATTTTTACTTTTGAACCCAAAAAACTTAGTACAAATTAAAGAGAGATGGGAGACTGAGATGCAACAAGAGATATCAAGGGAAGACTGGGAGATAATCTGTTCTGAGGCACATTTGGTAACCAGCTCAAACACATGGAGGGAATTCAAGTGTAAAGTTTTCACTAGATATTTTCGAACACCACACATAGTGGCAAAAATGGGTCCAACACCCAGTAACAAATGTTGCAGAAGCTGTGGAGTGCACATATGTAATCATTTACACATATTCTGGGCATGCTCCTAAGATATCTGGAGAACAACACATTCTGATTTACTTAGCTTAGATTCAATCATGACAGATCTACTTAGTTTGGATTCAATCATGATCATTGATCATTGATTTTCATTGTGTAAATGAAGGTCCAGGAGGAAGCTTCCAACCGTAAGGAGTCAAAGGTTAACAGACGATAAAGTGCTTAGCTAAGTTTGATCTGCATGCCAAATAGTGAACAGTGGTGAAGGGCCTCTAAAAAGGCCCTCACAGGAAGAACGGGGGGTGGCATTTTTTGATCTCCTGAGAGCAGAAGCTGTCAGGAGTTTTGATAGAGAAGAGGGCAGAGCGTAATGGCAGTGTTTTTGATCCGGATTCAAGGCTCTAGATTCTGTTTTAATAAAGATTGCTCTATCATCCACCAAGCCTTGCCTCCGCAGAATTCTTTTATCATCAAACTACACGCCGACACCTTTGAGGAGGAAAGCCCAGAAACTACACTCCAAACTGAGGCCATTTTGGGATGAGGTGTATATAAAGTTCTTGCAGGGGTTTTTCATGCTAACATCCCTAAAGATCCACTGATTGTTGTATTAGGGGTAAAACCACAAGTAATAGAGGGAAGAGCTACAAACTTCTTATTGCAAATCCTGCTAACTGCAGCAATTAAATGCATCACAATTAACTGGTTAAAGCATGAGCCACCTACATACGACTTGTGGACCCAAAAGATCCTGGAAATTTATGAGATGGAGAGAATAACTTACCTGCTAAGGTTACAAAAGGACAAATTTGACAGAAGATGGAGTCCACTATTGAGCATATTGATGCAATGATAGCTTGAAATCACCTATCCCTCTAACCCCTAGAAGGTAGACATGGGGATGCATGGCATTTTGTGGCAAAAATGTAATTGTTTGATATGCTAGCATGTTTTTTCTTTTATTCAATTTTATTTCAACACTTTCTTTTATTTGTATTCTTTTTATTTTTTAAATTATTATTTGTATTTGCTTTTCTGCTTTTCCTTTTTGCATCTTGTTACATCAAACAACTAAAGCAAATGTAACTGATAATATGGTTGTACTGGGAACAAAAATTAAAGTTCTAAAAAAAAAAATTCAGGATGTATTTGCGTGACAGACAGGTCGGCGTGTTTTTTAACAGATGGCGGCTGTTCTCTGGAAGTCTGCTCATTCAAAGATACAGAAAGCAGAGGGGAGTGATACTGAGGAAGACAGACCTGTTGGGTTGATAAATGCATTTAGTAGTATTTTGTTGCCAGCAGTCTGCTTATCATCAGATACAGCCAATGATACGAGGAAATGGTAGGACCAGCAGCACACTGTCATTCTGCAAAAATGTGACTTGCCCTTTGGGAATGTGCATTATTTGAAAAAGCACTGCCAAATCTCTGGGTATTGTTGGGACTACTGGATATTCAGTGATTATCAACGCTCCCTCCTGCTAATTTCAGGTGAAGTAGTCGTAGTCCACAAAACATTTCTGGAGCTTCACAGCAAAACAGTATTGCAGCGTCCCCTGAACCACTGAAGTAGACGGGGACTTGTTTGAAATCATGAGCAAAACAACTGAGAAAAGTCAACATGGGATACTTTATACAGCACTGCTTTTACGTAAGAGCATTAATTCCACAGTATAGGAATAGTACACATAAAAGTTCTGCATTCAAAATCTTACTTACGTCATAGCACATAAGAATTAGAATTAAAATGTACTTAAAAGACCCAAATTAAAAGTACTAATAATGCCTAATAGCCCCTTTCAGACTAATGCCACTACTCAAAATGAGTTAGGGACACTGGGATATGGGTGCATATATACCTGTTAATGGATATGCATTAAAAGTCAAATGAAACATGTCACATTACATGTGGGGACCAAAAATATATGTTAAGATACATAAAAATGCAGGTATGTGTAGAAAAACAATCAAGTAGAAATATCCCCAAATCCCCAAGTTATTTTGAGTGGTGTATATTATTGGATTGCAGCTGGTAAAACTTACTGCTTGGTGGTTTAATCAATAACAAAACAGTTTCATCATCACATCGTTTGTTTAATCTGAATCTATAAAAAACCAAAACCAAAAAACCCCAAAACAGTTGTCACCTAAATGATGTGGAGTGTAATGTAGAATCAAATGGAAAAACGGAAGTAGAAGTACCTCAATATTGTACTGAAGTATAGTGCTTGATACATTCCATTCGTGTTGTTTTGGGGGGTTTTTGTTCTCTATTCGCGAACAAATGTTTGTGTCAAGCAGACTGCTGGTCCTCTACGTCATGAGTGTCAGTGAACGCCTCACGGTGGGCTGGGCGCTGCTGTGTCAGTCAGAGAGCCTCCCCCTCCTCCCTCCTCTGTCCCTCCTCTCTCTCCCCTGTCTGTGCTCCAAGCTTCAGTCTCGTCTGTGTGCTCAGGGAGGCTCGGCTGCACGTCAGTGAACCAGCGTGAGAGAGGGAAGACGATCCTGTCGGAGAAATCAGTCTGAAGCTCAGAGTCACGATGGACACTGGAGAGCCCTGACTTCTTCGCTGAGGATTTAAACTCAACAAAGTGGGAAAACCTGGACACTGAACCAGATCCCGGAGCCACGTAAGGAATCACTCTCTTTGTTACTAATTCTAACTTTCTGTCTGTGACCCGTCAGACTGTGTCTGTCACACACAGGTGAGAAATTACTCACCCTCTTCTGTCTGACTGACAGCTCTGATGTTTGCCACTTCCAGGCTCCATCTGTGGCGCTTTACACTTGTGTTTTAACAGTAGATAGATAGATAGATAGATAGATAGATAGATAGATAGATAGATAGATAGATAGATGTCTCATGGAAAAGTGCACTGTTGCGTCTGTCGATTAGTTTACAAAACCACAGATAAAACTTAACATGGCTTTGTGTTGCAGCTTTATGTTTGTTTGTTTTTTAAGTTTAAATGTTTCTCTTCTTTCTGTGCTTTGGTTTAGGCACAAAACTCACTTGGTCAGAGTTTGGAAAAACATCCTGATTTGGTTTTAATACTTTGGCTTACAGGTTTTGGTTTCATTGCTCCAACATAGCTGGAGCTGCTTCCAGGTGTCATTAAAAACAAAAGTGTTTGTTACCACACAGGGGTGCAGATGCTCCAAATTCTTGTTAAAAATTGAATTTTTCTGCTCACCAAAAATGTGGCTACCAAAGCCCTGTATTGCCAGCAAAATGTCAGTTTTCTGTTCCCACAAACACACCCGCAAATGTGTGTGAAAAACACCGACCAACACGGCTGCAGACTGCCGGACTTCCCTCTAAAAATATCTGCTTTTTGCCTCCACAAACACGACTGGAAATTGTCCCAAAGTCTCTTACAAAAGAAACCAAACTGAGACTTGAACTGCCGTTACTGGCTTGCCAACCTCATCTCCCGTGACTCCATCACCATCACCTCCACCTCTCGACATTAAAGTCAGGTTATGAACATGTAAAGCGAAGGTGATACGACACATTTCATCACTGTAAACATTGATTTCCTCGGAAGTGGAGGGCACTACCTCTGTAGACGTCTGTTCAGTGGCACTTGCAGTTCACGGTTTCTTGCTTCATCATCTAACAAACACGTGGCAGTGTGAGATTGTGAAAACTTGCGCTCACCGGTTTTCTTAGGACAGAGATGAACTTGTCAGAAATATGCTGCTTCTGATAAGGGGAGGGAGCAAGCCCTGGCGCGCCTCCGTGCAGAGCAGCTTAAGACCGACGGGCAGTGAGTCAGACCAGGACGAATAGTTGGCGAGGTGGAGTCCGTGGAGGAGACGGAGCTCCAGGGGCAGAGCTTCCTTTAGACGTGGAAAAATAGTTTCAGATGGGTGTCTTAATGTAAGCCTAATTGTTTCCAAAGAGGATAAGGAAGCTGGAGCCACTCATGGCAGCTGCAGCAGGAATGAATACCCAACATTGTGTTGTTTTCCTGTGAGCTCGAGTTCTACCTGCATGTCGTGCAGCTTGAAGATAACGAGCGTCAGCGGTTTAACGTCTCTGCTGTCAGAACTTTCTTCATGGTACAACATAAGCTGCGAGATTCATTCAAAACTAAATATAAACGAGCTATAGCGAACATGTGTCATTGATTGTTTGGCTGCTGCAAATGTGTGTTGATTATCTTCTGACTGATTGGATTCCGTACACGTGATGGTTGCCGTTTCTTTTCCTCGTCGGTTAGTCCGTCAAATATTTCCTCAATTAATCGATTGGTTATTTGGTTCATGAAGCGTCAGAAAAAGGGTTAAAAAAGTTGATTGGTATTTCCAGAAAGCTCGTGTCTGGTGTTGTCCACCACTCACATTCAGGTAACTGTCAAAGAGGAGGATAGAAGCCAGACGGTATTCACAATTAAGACGCTGGAATCAGAGTTGTTTTTCGTAAAAAAAAAAAAAAAAGCTTACCCAAACAAGTTATGGTTGGGTCAAAATCTTTCCAATTATATTTGTCTAATTTTACTTAACATGCTTTTAATGCAAATCACCTGTAGAAAGTAGCATTTCAGGGAGACACATGGGACTTTTTTACACAGTTTTGACTTGTTCCATCTGCTTTTCTGTTCTTTTGTCCGCCTCTCTCTCTTTGTCTTCGATGGAATCCATTAGCTCACTCAGGGATGTTTTGTCAGCAGCAGAGCTAAGATGACCTTCATTTATCGTTGGAATGTTTGGCTCTGTGCGTGTCGCACCAGCAACATCGTGAAATACCTTGTGAATGAACAGTTCATTCTGTTTAAGCGCCCAGAAAACAGAGGGAAGACTTGTACTTTGCTTTGTGATCAATAAGTCATAACCAAAGAATTCCAAAGCCCTTTTTGATTATTGACCTACTATCTGCAGCTCCTGAGCCACTCTGGCATTTGCTCTTTGAATCAAGTCTGTTTAAGCCTTTAAATCCGAACACCACAGCGTCGTCAGTGCAGATACAACAGTGCGTGTTTGAGATGAATTTAATTAAATGTGGGCGATAAGATTATATGTTCACGGGGATTGAAATGAATTTTTCAGAGGTTTTCTGACTCTGTTTATACTGTGACGGTTATCCTATTAATGTCTCTGACTGAATCACATGATAGCGTGCAGTGATGTAAATAGATGAGTGGGATATTTACATGGCAGTGTTGGATTTCTATGATCTCTGTGAAAATGTACTGCATTGAACTTCCCAAGACATTCCTGTCTGGTTATTTCGTCCATGAACAATTCCCCAACAGATTTTTTTTTGGACAACATATGATGCTTTATAACCTATATGTACCGTGTCCATGATGGAGCAGTGGTTTGAATAGAAAGAGGCCAAATGTTTGTGTGCGAATGGTGACGCTGCGTCTTTCCGCTCAACATGAAAAATGAATAGACAGCCTGAGGAGAGTACTGACATTTCTGCCTGCAAGGAATTAAAGCAGAATGAAACGTTCAAATATGGAGTTTAACTTCCACAATTGCTGTCACGGTTTTAAGGTCTGGCAAAAAAAAATAAAACAAGAAAAACAATCGGTATGAAGTTGAGATGAGATCCCTGTCATTGAAGAAAGTGTCTCATCCGCCGTGAAATGTTCTGTTTTTGGTAATAACACAACACGCTTCCAGCACAATCAAAGATTAACAATGCCTGGGCAGAGACAGTGAGACCTTTGTAGCCTTGAGTGTACACTTAATCACTAACGGAGGTGTCGTCCGTGGAAAACATTTCTACCCGTCGGTTTAATTGGATACGTGATACAAGAAAGCGCGACATGACATGTCATCACTTGTCTCCGGTGCGACTGAGGCTGAAGCTTTGTTTTGAACACCTGGAGGCGATGACAGGTGTGTGGGAAGAGCCGTGTTTACATGCATGAGATCTTACTTTGTTCTGCAGTCCCTCCTAATGCCGGTGACGCAGCTTTTGCATCCCCGCAATCTGTACCAGTCTGTTACTGTTTCCAGCGGATCACGTGTGCTGCAGACACAGATTCTCACTGACACTGACAACACCGAGTAAACATTTACAGATGAATTTGCAAATGATCACCTTATTATACAGCGAATACGGTAAGTTCACAGCAGAGACACACACACACACACGTGTGCGCTTCAGTTCAGCTCGTCCATGGCGCTGCGTGCCGTGTTTATCTTGTTCTAATGTTTCAGTGTATTAATAGATGTACTCATTTACAGCATTGCTGCTCAGGTTTGACCCTGAAACAAGCAGCACAGAGCTTCTTAAAAGAGGGCCAGTGTCAATCAAAATAGAGGACGACATAAATGAGTAAGAGAATGAATATTTGAAAAGGGAACGATCACATTGTTTTTGGTGAAACATGTCTAGAAACATGTCTAGAGCGGAGGTTTGGGTTTTAAGAGGACAAAAACAAAACTACTACAGCAACATCCTGTTCCCGTCCGAGGAAATAGTTCTTGCTCACGTGTTCACTGAATTCTAGGGAAAATACAGAAGTTATTTAAAGGGACCAAAGGGACTTCCTCGAGCCCGGTGGCAGCCGGAATGAGCTTTTCTCGTGAATGACCAGCAGTTCTAGAGTATTTTGTATCTGAGAGGGTTGGAGAGAGCGAGTGCGAGGTTCTCCTATCGGAGAGAGATCTGCCTCTATTAATTGGAAATTCTTTTACGCCACCACTAGAGAAATTGCCTTTGCATTCTGCCTTTGCCAAGAATATTAAGTATCTTTTTAAAAAAAAATGTTTTAATGTAAGACCTGCTTGCTTTCGTCTTATCCTCATTTTTTCCAATCATGTCCCAGATCGTCTTATCGCTGTAGTCAATACTGACTTGCAGCGCTGTTTCAGACCCTTGTGTTATATCACCTCAGGAAGTCTCTGAAAACATTCTCCTTCTTTCCTCAGTGAGATTCACCTCCACCAGCGCCCAGCAAGGCCATGCTCAAGCTATGACAACTACAATGTAAGTATTGCATTATGTATAGACTAATTAGCTATGACAGAGCATGCAGTGTCCCACTCTGACAAATGAGGGATGTTATTCACTCTCAAAAAACTCTTTGTCATGACAAAGAAAACACCAACACTGTCCGACCTTCAAATGGATGGATTTGAAAAGTGCTTTGACGGATCAGCACATTTGCAATTGTGAACAGAGGAGCTGAGCCGAAGGGCAAAGCTTTTGAGTTTTCAGTCCATCTATGTTCCAACCCACACTTGTGAACACGAGCTGCGGGCAGTGACCGAAAGAACGAGATTGCGGATGCAAGCGGCCAAAATGTGTTGGTTTTCTGGGCACGTCTAACTGGAAGGAGACCCCGGGGACGACCCAGAACCCACTGGAGGGATTACATATCTCATCTGACGTGGGTGCAACCTCGGTGTCCCCCAGGAGGAGCTGGAAAGCATTGCTCTGGAGGAGGAAGTCCGGAGCACCCCTCTGAGCGGATGAAGATGAAGAGGACATTTGCAGATCAGGATTTCTTGCCTCGTAATCAGTTAAATTATGTCTTGTAATAAACACCTGGCAGTCATGAAGTTATGAAAACTAGTGCAGTGCCCGTTCAAAACGTGATTTGTCTCCATTATAGCTGCGTGCAAATCCTAACAAGTTATATGCAAAGTCAATCGGATGAACAGTGAGAAAGTGGAAGGACGCACATGTCGTACATTTGTACAGACAGGCGGAAAGACGGAAAGAGGAACTTTCAGTATGGGTGGATGCAATTCTTTCCTCTGCAGCTGGGAAGCATAACTGTGCCGAGATTAAGGTTTTTAGAGGATTTCAGGGGCGCAACTTAATGAGAAAATGACTGATAAAGACGGAGTTGAAGTTTAACGTTGGAGCAGCTGATAACAGCTCAGCCCAGTAAATGTGATTCTGGTGAGTTGCAGGTACAAATATATTAAAGTGTCTGTTATAACTGGGCTTAAATATTAAAGCATTCTCAGACATTTGTATTACATATAATCTAAGCGGGATGCAGGATGTCCTGGAATAACTTCATGTCAATGCTCAAACCTACAGTCTGTTAGTCTAGGACAGTGATTTCCAACTAGAGGTTTGTGTACCCGTGGTAGTACTTCTAAAGTTGGGTATATGTAGAGATGTTATGGAGAAGCTCCGCTCATCTGAACACAGTAGAGATTATGACTGAATATATCAGCATACTTGTGTTCGGAGGAAGGTAAACGCTCAAACTGGATTACAAATTGCTTGGTGCTGATCATGATATAATTACAGTGACAATGAACAATAAACTAGCAGCTGTGATTGCCAAAGACATAGATTTTCGTTTTCGGGTCAAAGTCATTTTAAATGGGAGTGCTTGGGGCAAATTAGCGATAGCATCAAAATCGCAATTTTTAAAACGCTAAGAAGGCTCGACACAACGCGAAACTTTGCTCGTAGCATCACCAGGGTGTCCACACATGAACGCGAGCATGAATAGGAGTATGGATGCAAACTAGACCATAATTGAGAAAACGGTGGCAAATCTGGTTCAAAGGGTCACGGAGGTCGTTTCACAGGGCTGCGGAGGGATGCCAGACGCAAAGACTAGCGACAGTATTAGCCTGACCATCAGTATCCACAACATGTACGTGGGAGTTGTGGCACTGATAATCCAGACTGCCACTCTCTGCCGTGTCGCAGTGCTTCACGGCAGAGAGTTAGCGGACATGAGTCATGACGTCTGCGGAGAAGTTGATCCACCTGCTCCTCCACTGTTCTGTGTAACTCTGACAAACTCAAGTTGCCAACAGTTCACAATGGCATACATGCCAAAACCTCCCACTGATCTCACATGTCATCAGCTCTTGAGAAATCCTTTTCATATTTGGGGACAGTGGTTTACTCTGTTATCTCACTAACCGTGGACTGTATGCCATGCGTTTCCGTCTTCCAGCTAATTCTCAGTGCGTCACTCTTGAGATCTCCACTTGTCATATTCCAGCGTCAGTTGAAATCTAGATTCAAAGATATTTCTCAAAGCGAATGAAAACGGTATGCCTGTCTGTATTTCTCTCTTCTTTTACAGAATAAAAAAAACATAACTGATGAATAAAAAGACGATGAAGTGACAGAGTCAGAGATGTGAGAGAAGTGTTCACTCGTAGGGGAAAGCTGAGCTGAGGAGAATTGGTGACAATGGCAGAGATCCTTTAATGATAAGTTCGCGAAGAGGGTTTACTCGAGAGAGATTTGAGAAACTGAACATTGTCCCAAACTGAACTTGTATATTGCGTAGTATGTTTTTTTTTTGTTGAACTGGAATCTTTATTTTTGTTGAACATTATTTGTCCAATCAGTGCTGAAACTAAAGTTAAAACCACATCTGCACTCGATTTCTGTCCTCATCTTTGTGTTGTTTCTCTCTCACAGTCTATAGTGCCATGATTTTTACTTTTACAGCTGCAATCTCAACATATTTCCTTCTCTGGGTCCATCCCCTCTGCCTCTCTCTCTCCAGGGCTCGGTCTGTGATGTTGACAGTCCTGCTGCATATCTTCCTGGTGTCCCAGGGTGAGTTCCACCTCCAACAAAACAGCTGTGGCCTCTCAGCTTGTACGACCTCGTCTTGCATTTGAACACGTTGTCTGTCTAAGAAACTATTAATGTCACTTTTGGAGTGAACAGAGAGGCTTTTAAAGAGGTACTGACATTGCAACTGTCATTTTTGTCTGAGTAGTCCTCCGGGTTTGTAGAGGTAACACTGGTCACGGCGTGTAAGTCTACAGAATCTCCAGATACACAGCAGGCAGCCGCCTCATACCAGTGTTGACACACGACTCCTTGGGATATATTGAGTTACAGTTGACTGATTTCCCAGGCGAGGTTCATGTGGTCAGATCTGCCAAAATGAAAACCCACGTACTCTTAATGTCACTCTTCACCTTAACCTAACCTCACATTCTTTCCCACTAACGCTATCTTTTTAGTCCTTTAAAAGAAATCTGCTGATTTTTATTTTAATCAATTCGGAGAAGCTGGGCAAAAAAACCTTTATATATTTTATAGAACTTACAAGACATTAACAAACAGGTTGAATCAAATACATTTTTTTATCATATGTCTTTTTAAAATTTGAATCACTACATGCATGTGATTTCTTTAGAAACGTCACATTTTTTTGTATAATTAGTTATTATTAGTATTAGTATTAATATTTTGCGTCATTTTTAAATAAGGTGCTCCTTCTCGCATAGTAATAATATATAAACATGTTATAATATACAGACGTATGCATTACATTTGTATACATTGGATATACTTTTTAGTAAAATTTTAGATTGTAGCCTGAGTTTATATGACACTCGTTATATTATGTACAGTATATTTCCAAAAAGAAGAAACTTGGACTAAACCTTTATGCCTCTAGTCTGCACATAAATACGAAGCAGCTGCCAGTATAAGAGATTTTACAAACAGAATTTTTAGTTAAGTTAAAAAACTGCAGGATATTCAACAGGCTCTAGTGTGATCACTCTGATGCAGAAAAATAAAACCATAAACATCAATTACACAGATCCATTTCTTTCCCCCTGTGTTCGAGCAGGTGCTCGGAATCTGGAGCCTGATCAGGGAGCCTCCCTGCCCTCAGGTGCCCTGGACCTCCCCTGGCAGGATGAGCTGTGCTGTGACTCACCTTCGGCCCACCTCACTGCAGAGGGGAGCAATGCGCACGCAACGGAGACAAACCGCTCCGATTCAAGCCTCCCACACTATCCCCGCTGCAGCTTCAGGAGCTTGACAGCCGAATCGCATCGTCATGAGCTCTCCGCTGGTAAGAGTTCTTTCACCGCCTTTGTCAAAAGCTAACAAAGCAATGATGCATTTGAGGCTTGTTGAGTTGCTCCTGCTCTGGTCGATAAGGCCCTGTTGAAGCAGTCAGTGCACAACTAGTGTGTGTTTTCACATATTAGAATCAAACACGAACACATTAATAATGAGCTCTGCTTGCTCAGTTTCACACTAATCATGAGCAAACAGGCTGAAATTTCTATTAAACATTATGCTGTGAGGATTCAGGTTAGTGAGAGCGGCTTGAGGCAAAATGCTCAAAGCATTTTGGTCATAAATATGAAGATTCTTGTCTTTTCATAGGGAGAATCTGTAATCATGACTGATCACATTAGCTTTTCCTTCAACAAATACAATGGTAGTAGTGACATAAGATTCGAGGTGCTCCACTGGGTTGTCATTTATAGATGCTGTCATGTTATTGATAGCCTGTAATGTTAGCAGGCAGTCTGCACTGTGGGTCTGAACTGATGCTCTGAGTGTGCCGACCATTTCAAAATGTATTTATGAATGTATACTCAGCTAATGAGTGCTTTTAATCATCAACCCATGTTTGCATAATTTAGTAAACTCCATGAGGTCTGCAGGCTGCTAGTACACATGACATACCTGGGGTGGATGTGGCAACAAGAATTGAAAATTAGGGGCTTGGCCGTCACGATGTGTCGGTCAGTATTTGTGTACTTTCACTTGATGTTTGCAAAGACTTGCTTGTGTTTTCACCCTTACCCGCGAGAGACTTGTTGCAGCAAGCACTGCCTGCATCGACTCGGTTGAGGTGTAGCCAGAGTCTGCTTGTCTCTTACGATTGTGTTTCTGCACGTCACTGCATTTTCTATGAGGGACAAGTCAGTGACTGGATTACGTTCAATGACTGTTCATGTTTCAGTTAGAGCAACTAAAACACTTGATAAAAGTTAGAGATAAACGTCCAACTTGCAGCAGATCCATCCATCTTCCTGACCCCCACACCTTCATTTAAAATCCTGCCGTGCTACATCAGTGAGCGTGGTGTGAGGAATTATCCAATATTCATGTTATTGCTAGAATTCTGGGTTGGCTTTACACACTGCGATAGAAACTTGAGGTTTAGCCTTGGGACTTTTGACCACTAGTGGCGCTACAGAGCGATGTCTGAGGAGATACAAGGGCTCTATTGGTTTGACAAATCCTTATAATAATTCCACAAGATATCGTGTCCTGACAGACGTGACGCTTGATAAAAAGATGGGGAGGAACTAGGGACAAATAACAAATGAAACACAGGTGCACAGGAAAAAATGTGCAAAAAACAAAGACAGGAAGTGTAAAGCAAAACATGACACATGAGGAGAGAACCTACAAAATAAAACAGGATATAAGACTATAACGTAAATGAAAGTAATTTCAATAACATTCATATTAATATCTGTAGGTGATGCAATACATTCCTGCAGACGGCTATTCCGCGCTTGGCTTTAGACAAGATGTACGAGACGGACATTATTCTCTGAATGAGGGAACATGAGCGCATTCTGTCTGTTGACACGAGCACATTACAGCTCTCGACAGGGTAGCTGTGTGATGCTGCACCTGCTCATCAGAACACACCGCAGGTTGGTGTGACAGAGCCCGTAACTCTCTCTGCAGCTGCGTCACCTGCCACTGATCAAGATGCCCCCAACCTTCAGCCTCACAGGCTCATTACACTTTAATGACTTTTCGGCTGGAATCCCTCCCAGCACCGTGTCAGGGTGTGGGACTATGAGTCTGTGATCAGTTCACAAGCATTCCCTGTAATCAGTGATCACAACAGAGTCACAACAGCTGATTGTTATCTTTCATCACCACTGCTGATCTGGGAAATTGTCGCGCTCCACTGCTGTCTCATAAAAAAGAGAAAATATAAAGATTCTTGAGAGGTAAATGGAGTGAAGTGAGTCATAATTATGCGATACTCTCTTGACATTATCAGCATGGAGGTGAAGATGGAGATGGGGCTATAAAGAGACATGTGGGAGGTGAGGAGGATTTGTTTGTTTGCATCGATCTGTGAGCCGCTGTGACGCATTAAAATCAATGGTGATTAGTTAAGACCTTCCAGCTTTATATCTGAACAAATATAATTAAACCGAGAGGTTAGTGCCCCACTCTGCGCCTCCTGGCAGGTCTGTGAGGCCTTTTTACAGTCAGGACCGTGATTCAGCTCTCAGATCATTTTCTCTTTTGTATTTCTGCTCGTTAGTCATACTTACTTTATCCACATCTTTTGTTGCTCTCAGTACCAAAGATGTCCTAAAGACAGGTGTGGGTCCACAACTGCTGAAGTCTGAAACTGAACAAAAGTGAAAGTTTTAGGAGTTCTGACAATCAGTCCTGCTGCAGATAAAATGTCTGACATAGATACTGAACTTTATCCTTCAGATATTCAAAACTCATTTGTACGTATTACTAGAGAGCTGCAGAATTGGAGATATTCCCATCATCCTCAGCTTTGCTTTTTGTTCAGAGCTAATTAGAAAATATATGCATGTCAACATTCTAACACGCCAACCTACAGCCGAAATAGACGACTTCTCAAATTTGCAACTCCTAGCATCAGTATTTTTTTCATGAATGATAATTAACGCAAATACCATAATTGATTCCGTTTATCAGTTCCTCATCAATTCTGTTTAATTTTCTCTACGGAGAAGAAGTGGAAAGATGTGGCAGCACATTGCCGGCATTCCAGCCTTACTTGATATTGATATTTTTCCAGATTTTACAGCTGTAGACTCTGAGTCATGTCGTTGGACACAGGTTCCTACCTCAGCCATGAATGATTTGCGAACTGTAAAATTGAGCTCAAATCTCAGACTATTTTTTTTCTCACAATGACTGAATTGCCATGCTGGAGCCCTTCAACCACCACAGTGCTGCTTGTCTTTCACTCACTTAAGTTTCAGATCCGAGTTCTCAGAATATCAAGCCCTGCCTTTTTCTCCGAAGCCTTCATTAGGAGCTCACAGTCAGCTGGTGTTGGTTTTGCTATTAACATGCAAATGTAATTTCTCATCAGGAACCTGTATGGACATACTGTGCAGAATTGATGAAAACTGGGAACATTTCGTTTGTGACCTGCAGCCTCACGGTCCAACATCAACCACACTGGCAGCTGATCTCGTGGCGGTTAGCTTGCAGCGTCTGCTGTGAGTATGACGCTGCATACTTGTATTATTGTTTCTTTCCCGTCTCTCTTCCTGTGTGTGTGTGTGTGTGTGTGTGTGTGTGTGTGTGTGTGTGTGTGTGTGTGTGTGTGTTTAAATCCGATCCGAATGTTTCCCAACCGCTCAGTGGGGGGTTAAGTATGTGCGCTTACTTTGATCAGCAGAGGAAGCCGTGTGAAATCACACAGGCTTTTTATTATGCCGCGGGTAAGGAGACCAATTCACCACTTATCTCACACACATCAAGATGACAGACGTTACAAAGCTCTTACACGCCAAACACTGTTCTTAGATTCTGGATCAGCAGATAAAGATTCCCAGTTGTCATGATGTTGTTCAAATTTTCATTTTTTCCCGGGCACTTTTGGGACTTCTAGTCAGCTCTAAGTAAGATTAGTGATGTGATCAAAGGCAATAAACAACCATTGAGCTCAGGTTTTTGTCAACTGCTGTTTCCAACAACAAAATGTAAAGTACTAAACAAAAACAAAACGGTTTTATTCTCTGTAGAAAAGCGTCGAACATAAAGTAAAGATAGAAGTACAAAGTTATATGTACATCTACGTGTATTTGGATCCCATATTAAGTATTTTTCTAATCAGAATCTGTATTTTCATATCATACGCCAGATAAAATGTATTATTTTCATCTTCTGCAAAGTAAGTAATAACTAGAGTAATTAAATAAATGTAGTGTAGTAAAAATGTAATTATTCCCCTCCAAAATGTAGTAGTATAAAATGGAAACATTACTTGAGTAAATGTACTTAGTTACATTCCATCATCGTCTTTCATGCTCTGATCACCCACTGAGAAAACACTCTGAAGTACTTTCGTTTCCATTTCCCAGGTCACAGAACGGGGAACGTAATAATCCTGTTGTCTGTGAAGCGGAGGACTCCTTCACCTGCTCCATCGCCCTCGACACTACGACAAGCTTTGTCGTCATGGTAACCGTCAGCATCTCCGACGCCGTAGCTCCTCCGGTCCTACTCAGAATTCCTGCCCAACCCGGTGAGAAAAGGACTTTGTTTTTGTCTCGTTCTTTTGTTTTATACATCAGCGAAACGGTTTGCTTTCCCATGGTTTGAGATAAAATACCAACTTAAGTTAAAACAACTAATACGCTTCAGTCATAGAGAGTCAAACAGGAAGGGATTTCTTTTGTAATTCTACATTTTAAAGGGGGAGAATCTGTTGCGGAGGAGGCAGAAATGGCAGTTTTCTCTACAGACTTTGCAGTCGATAATGCAGCCCCGAGGAACTGTGTTGTTCTTGTATTTACTTGAATGGAAAATTGGCACTGGCCGTGCTGCTGTCGGGAATGGTTTTTTAGGAAAAGTACGACATTACTGACAGAAGTGGACTTTAATGAGGCAAAAGTAAAAAAAAAAAGTAAAAACCTGCCATAAAATAATAATTTACACATGTAAAACTGTTTGCTAGTCAGTCGGTGGCTCACTGAGAAATGGGAGTTTATATGTGAGTTGTGTCTCATGGCAGAAGTATTCGCTAAATTATTAATTCAACATTAGTTAAGCAAGAGTTTTTCCAGAGCCCTTTGGAGTCGACCAAATGTTTTCGCTCATTCCGGTATTTTTAAGTCTGACTCCACTTATCTGCTACTTACATCTACACTGGTTTAAGTTCATTCCAGTAAGTAATTCTAAGTCATCAAAGAAGCTAGTTCCTGACATTCACTGTCTCTCCAAAGTCACTCAGTTACTGATAGTACGTTGAATAAAGCCGTGTATGGGGACGACGCAGGCCTCCTCGCTGCTTAAAAACACCAACATGTTCCAACGACCTGCCGCTTAAGATGGTGAATAAGATGATGAATCTGGACAGATAAGGAGAAAGAGTTTTTATTATTCAGCTGTCATTGGCGGACGTGATCGGGAATAGCTGAGGAAATCTGGGCCATGACCCTGTGAATGTGAGTGTGTTAATGTGTGCGCAACTGTATCCAGGCTGTGAGATCTCCACAGTGATGGACAAGGGCTTTCCATGCTGTGTTTGTTCAACCAGACCTTTCTGTTGAAGGGTTTAGGGTAAGAGCGGATCAGAAACCGAGTATTAACTGTAAGTTGTTGTCTGGACTTGTGTGTTTCGTCAGCTCTGCTTTCATCCCTCACTGAATGTGCAGTTACTGCACTCTGTTTTCGTAGGTAAAAACAACATTAACGTCCAGATAGAAAACTGGCAGCTGGTTTGGTTCGTAGGGATCGGCAAACGTGTTTATTCCTGCTTTTATCAACCGTAGCTGTGATGTATAAAGATACACAGTCAAACACGGTGGTCCGACCTATCCGACGTTTCTCATTTCATGTTCTATATTGCTTGGTTTGAATAATATACACAAAAGCGTCATTTAATGCTAACTGCTAGTTTGGTTAAACCTCAAGCGGTCATTTCTTTAACCTGCGGCTCAACAGGTGACCAACCAGAAGTCAGTAAATGAGTTGAAAGACAGATAAAAAAGCGTCTAACGTACATTTTGATGAATTAAATGTATGAACTTTGAAATAACAGCACGAAAAATGTAAAATTGCACGTAAGCTTATGTGTGTTTCAGCAGTTTTCTACTCTGTATATATCTATAGATATGGACTGCACCTTGAGCTCTGTTTTTATGAATATGTTCGCTGATATTTGTTAACAGCTCTTTTTGAGGTGGTCCAAATTGAGCTACAACCTTTAAATAACTTTCCAACGCCTAATGCCATAGAAAGGTGTAGGCTAATTTCGGTGAAATGTGCAATTTTGCAATAGCTATAAGTCGTGCCGAAATCCCCAAAACACAGTATCTGTGATGTGGTTAGTGGATTTTGGCTCTGTACTGCAGCCTAGGCTGTGGCTAATGTTCTCTCTGCCATTAAAAGACAGCTAACGTCACAAGTAAGAGAGCTTTATCGAGTGAAAGCTAGCTTGTGAGATAGTAGCAGCTAGCTTTAGCCAAAGCTTTGGTTATTGATTTAGGCATTGTCTGTAAATGAAAACTGACATTTAGATCATTATTAGGCTAATTGAAAAAGCTGCACAAAATCAATTGAAGTTTGTGAAGGAAAAATAACCAGCTAAAGTTGTGACAAAAGGTATTTTGCAACTGTAGCTAGCTTAGCAGATTTTAGTAGGCTTGTTGGCATCTAATCTTTTTTTTTTTTTTTTTATCTGTAGGCCACTGTTTAAGATATGATTTATGTGGTTATACCTTTAAGTCACACACTCAAACACATCCCTAATCCATAAAAGCTATGGACTGTAGATTGTAATCAAGTGAAAGTCAATTTTCCCAAACAGACTTGATTGCGTGAAGACATAGTGCAGCAGACTATCTGCACTGATAGGTGTAAGTGTGTCAGTTCAATGGCGGTGATTAAGACACAAAATGAAAGCAGAACAACTTTTCTTGTTGAAACTTGAACCGCCTCTCTACTTACGGCACTCTGCCTCTGCAGTTTGCTTACTTTGAACCGGCGCTGAGAGTTGTTCTGTTGGACCTCACTTTGTCACTGGCAATTTTATTAAGTAATCAATGCCTCTCCTTGAGTTACATGTTGAAATTATCTTTTCATAAGAGAATTAAAAGCCTTTAATTTCCTTAATGTGATGTAGTCTGGAAAATAAATTGTTGCACTATTACTCATGATGTTGAGTAACATCTTTTCTCCCAGTGGGCCTCTTTGTGGTTGAATGAGACTCAATTATCTGTTTATGTATTTGTCATAATTGTGTGATGAAGTGTGAGATTGTAATCTGGCCTGCTGTGCCTCATCTCGCTTCAGTTGAGTGACAGTTAATACACGCCTCCGAAATCCATCTGAAATGGTCAGTCAGTCGAAATATTAAGCACTGAAGGATCATGGGATATGAAAAATCCCAAGCTACATGCTCTAAGTCAAAACCCCACTCGCTGACATTTAAGTGCGTAAGCTTCACATATATGTAAAGACCAAAAGGCGACACAAGTTTTACGCCAAGCAGATAAGATTGAATTTCGTTCAATCTATAATTTTCATTTACTCAATGTGCGATTAATTTATTTACCTAATATTGACGGCATCAGGACTGGAATATTGATCCTCATTGTTTGAAATACAGCAGATATCACCTTAAGATGCACAGTGCAGTTATGACATATATTAACAGCTATAAAGACTCAGACATAGTATGTTATAGGGAATATTAAGTGACCTGGAGGCCTCATAGTGGAAATTTAAATCCCTTACAAATGCAATTTTGTGAGCCATCGTGCAAAAATGACCTTCTAATTTTATTTACACTTATTGTATTGATCAATAGGATCAAGTGATCTTTGATAGAATATGAATTGATATTAAAACAGGATCAACTCTGCATTATGATTGCTAGTTATTTATCTGATGTCTATTGATTCTGCTGTGGCAAATGTAATGTAAAGACATGCGTCCGTTCTTCGACAGTGAAACCGAGTCCTCCAGTCAACCTGTCGCACATCCAGACCATTGAGGCAGAACTGATTCTACTCTGGGACGACCCGCCAGACTATGACACCGGCCCGCTGAGATACGAGGTCCGATACTCTTCCAACACCACTCACCCATCCTGGCAGGTAACCACAAGCAAAGAATTACAAGCATTGTACAAATATAATACTACCTGAAGTGGTACCTTTGCATCCTTGATTCTCCTTTATATTATAAGGCACAATTCATGAGGAGGAACTTTAATTCAGTGCTGTATTTGGTAATAAATCTCTTACAAGCTGTTTATAACAACAACATTTAGGTATTTAAGTTGGTAAAAGGTAAAAATGTTAATACGTTGTTAATACTCGGACTTTGAATTAAAACCACCTACTCTTTACAACTTAACAACCCGAACTTTTTTGAACTGTTTATGAAACAGTCTCAATCTAATACTGATGCTTCTTTATAATCCACATGAGCAAATAAGAGCAGAAGATGTGCTGTTTCTGTATTGTTATTACTAATGGGCGCCACACACGAACTGGAAGAGCCCATGTTTACATTTTCCCAGGCCAAAGTTGGCAGTGGGTCGTACGTTATCTAGTTAAAAGGCAGCATGAGATAATTTGTCTGGGGTGGATTTTATTGTTGACAGGCTGTATCAGATGTTAAATTGGGCTGATATTGAGCTTTGGCAGCTTATCGCAGAAACACTCATCGATGTACGAAAAAAAAGTGCATCTGTCCTCTAGATGATCACTGCCCACGGAATCCTCCCACCAAACTCTACCACAAGTGGTGCGATTGCCCCCAGAAAAGGAGGAAAGCAGAAGGATACAGGGAACAGTCGATGTCTCGAAAACAAGTTGCGTCTTTTCTGACTTGCTCCCAGAAAATAAGACAGTAGCAAGATCGATTTTGTCCTCAAAGGCCGACATGATCAACGCAAAATGAAAATTCCTTGTAGATGCTTTAATAAAGGTAAACTATTTATCCGTCCGACAGTTCTGATAAACTCTTTTCATTCGGTTCCAAACTGGTATTGATCGGTGCAGACTGCGCAGAAAGCCACGACATCTGGTGCAATTATGCTTAAAAAAGGAGTGAAAACATACTTTCTGGTTATCTGTTCTACAGAAAGTGACTCAAGTCATGTCCAGAGTGAATCACGCTTGCACAATTACTGTATTAGTCTTTCACTGCAGTGGTCAGCACACATTTCCACCGACAAGACATGGTGTTTGTGTAGCGTGACTCGCTCACTGGCAGTCGGGGTTTTAATGGCTTCATACGGTGCATTTAGCATTCAACAGTGCGCTCAGTGTCCTGCGGTGGATCAGAAGCTCCCTGATTCATCCAGCTGAGACTGTAGTCCTGCTCGTCAAAGACTCCTGTAGATGCATCAGTGAAATATGGTTTGAGTGATTCTCACAAAATCTTTTCCTTTAGTTTGGGTGTTGATGTCCCGCTTGGTGTGCAGTCAAGTGAAGTCAGTCTTCACAGCTTACACTGTGCGATATACAAAGATCCTCTGTCTTTAGACCCGCGGCTCTGATGAGGAAAAACACTCCTATGGGGAAAAAATGAAAGAAGCCTCTCTCTCAGGCTGGACTGAGATGCAACACATATTTAGAAATAAAATGATCATCAAAAAGCTATAGATAGGTTATTAATATATATAAAGAATATGGATCCTGGAGAAGTTCAAGCTACTTTAGGTGTCAGAGTTTCTTTGGGCTGATGGATAAAATGGTCATATTATAAATAAAGATTTGTTTTCACCGCTACAGTTGTGTTGTGTTTCCATAGAGGCGCCTTTTTAATTTCACATGTGACAAAAAAGGCTTTCAAGGGAAGCTGCCAGATGTTGCAGGTGCAAATACTCAACTCTGATTGTAGCCGGTTTGTGTATTCTGTTAACAGAGCTGACGTCAAACATCAACCACAGACATGACATTTGGATTCAGTCATCGTTCTCACGTGTGAACACGCCCAACTATCTCATCCAGTTTAATGTGTTTGTGCACTTGTTGACTCCCTCTCTGCTGTCTCCAGGTGGTGTCCGCTCCTGGAGCGCCAAGGTCGTCTCTGGATCTGAAGGCCAAACTGAACTACACGGTCCAGGTTCGCTGCTCCAGCCTGGACAGGCCTCCACTGTGGAGCGACTGGAGTGAGCCTCACCACATCTACCTAGACAGTAAGTACCAGTCCTTCCAACAAGAGGCGGATAAAACACGCAGAGTTATTATTTTGTTATTTGTGCTCAAATACTGCAGGTGCGTCTTTTTTCTCTATTGTCAACGTTTTTGTTCAGTACAACCCTCTACTGTTTCTAAAAGCTTTGGAGGGATTGTTTGAAAGTTTCCCGGAGAGCCACAGTATCCAGCAGGAGGTCTGTGACTTCCGGGGGATTCTTGGAACGACTGCGGGGGGTTCATTGAATTGAGCGGAAGATAAGGGACAAAGAAATAATGCTTCAGCCAATGTTAATGGCTCCAGAGAGAGAAACGTCGGTCCATCTCACCACCACTCTGGACAAGAGTGAGATATTTCAGCAACTTTTATGGATTGTTGTCTTCAGGCATTGATGTTGCCCAGAAGATGAATCATTATTACTTTGATGATCTTCTGACTTTTACTCTGAAGCCATCATCACGTCAAAGATACATTTCAATGACCGAATACCAAATTATGACATTCAACCTCAAATATATCCAGTGTTTAGTGCTGATAACATGCAAAAACATAGTAAACATTCTCCCCGCTAACAATTAGCATGTTAGCGTTTAATCCTAACACATAAAACTGTGCTAATCCTTACATTTATCTCAAAGCACTGCTGTGCCTCAGTTCAGCCTCTTAAAGCTTCTTTAATCACTTATAATGATAACCTGAAGTTTTGGAGCAGGACTGAGTCTTTGAAACATTTGAGAAAAACTCTGCTGTAACAAAGACATACATGATTTTTTAAAGGTTAAAGGCGTTTTTCAGTCGGCTGTGCAATTTATAAAGATTTTCTCAAAAACTGGTCCTTCTTTGCGTTGCTCTAGTCAGTCTCTTTGACTATAGTGAGGTGTAATTTAGTTTTCAGATAGAACTGGCAAAACATCCAACTGAAATGTTCTTTTCAATTTTGTTAGATTAAATTAGAATGAACCACAAATTTAGAAACAAAATCACAAGGAAAAAGGATGCCGATGTTTTTAAATGCGATTGTTAACGTGTTGTTCAGAGCTGAAACAGCTTAACTGAGGGGTTATTTGGGTATTTGATGGCTCTAAATTCAGGGAGTTAAATTATTTAATGTCACCTTTTTGCAGTGAACTTGGTCAGCTCACATTTTAAACCTTTTCTCGATGGCTGCAGTTCAACTCTCATTCCCTCTGAGAGGTCCAGCAGACGAGGATTCCTCACATTTAAACGCTGACTGTAATTATCTCTCAGGTAGATTTATGTCAGTGCTGAACTATTGAAACGAGTCAAGCTCATTAGCCTGAGCTATTAATGAAGAGCTCATTCTAGTGTGGCCAGCGTCAATAGACTCTGAATCAGAGGGTCGCAACCCAAGGTCAGTGACCTGCTGCAAATCATGTGACACAATGGCTTTAAGGACTGCAAAATGTCACACAGGAGATATCTTTGCCATCCAAGTTTTTTTTATATGAAACTAAGAGTAGAGAAATGAAAACACTCTAACTCTAAATGATCCTTCAGACTATGAATTGTTCAAGTTGGCTGGTTGTTTTTGCCCTGCAACATCAGACTGCTAATTAAAATGTGAACATCAGCCTGAGGACTTGTATGTCCATCATAGGACTTTGTGCATTTCTGCTTTTCTTTCAGAGGTGTGTTCTTCTACTCTCTGTCACAGAAAGAAACCTGACCCTAGTGATAAAATGTACCAATGTGTCACGGGGTTGAAAGCTTTTAAGACTCAACATCTCTGAGTCATCTTACCGAAAATGAGCTACCAAAATGTTTATTATGATGAAGTCTGCCAAAAACAGTAAATTAGATAAAATGTTGCGTGAAGGTTGGAAAGTTTCTTAATGTTTACCAGCAGTAAAATCCAGCCAAAACAGATTCCCCAAGTTTGAAAAATGATGAGTCACAACAGCTTTCTTTTGAGATCAGTTTGAAAGGTTTCTTTTGTTGGGCTTATCACCTGTTTCGCAGATGAGTCACGCCTCTTTTGTTTTAGCTGGAAGAACTACAGAAACTTCAGACAGATGTTTCTGTTTGCTGCATCTGAGGAGGTGGTGAGATAAAGGCTCTCACAAACTCATTTCAACCCATTTCAGACTTTGCTATAAAAGAAAAGTTGTGAAATATCTTAAAAGGATTGTCTTTCTTCTTTTGGAAAAATCTAATTGGAAAGCAGATTATATTGGGTCAGTGGTTACGGTTAGGGCAAGGGTTGGGTTTAGGCTAGTGGTGACTGTGAGTCTATATCATTTCCAGAGAGTGACTTAAGTATGTTTTATTTGTGTGTGTGTGTGTGTGTGTGCAGCGGTGAGCTACATCCCTGAGAAGGTGGTGGTGCGACCGGGGGAGAACGTGACAGTGTATTGCGTGTTCAACGACCACAACATCAACGCCAGCACGGCCATGTGGATGCTCAACTTCCAACAGCCGCTCCATCGCAGCCAATACCACCCGGTCAACCAATGGGTCAGCAACAACCCGTTTTTAAGTTTCTAGGATGATTTTCCCAAAAAAGTTCAATGACTTTCCTGTGTTTTTTTCTATGTACTAAGACTATTCCTTTCCAAAAAACAGGTCAGCCAGATCACAGTGCGTCCTTCAGAGACTCAGATGTACGACCTGCTGCAGTGCACTCAGGAGTGGACCATCCCGTACAGCCAGATCTATGTAGAAGGTGAGGTTTGCTGCACCAAAAACAGCAAAGCTTAATCAGCCCATTCTCACTCACATACAGTGATGTTGTTACCCAACATCACGTCTTAAAGCATCCCTCTGGCGCAGCACTTTAAAGAGCGAAAATAGTCCAGGTCAGGGGTTGATTGGGTAGGTTTTTTAAGTGAATCTCTATCAGGAAGGAAGTTAACGTACACAAATTATACACTGTACCTTACGTTACATGACATGAATAATAAACATAGTTATCTTAACCCAATGCAAGATTTGTACGTAAACATAACCAAGTATTTTTAAACCTAACCAAGCCTTGACCATTTGACAACGTTAATAACAGTCTAAAAGTCATAATTTGTATTATATGCAAACTGTTTGTCAGCAAGCTTTACTTATTCAGTAATTATTTCTAACTTCACAGCGGAGCCCTACATTCACATAATAGATGCTAGAGGTAAAGGTAGAGCATCATAGTTTGAAGCTTAAGGTCACTGACCAAGCTGCCCTATTTTAAGAGTTCCCCTATCACCATCCAAACAGGTGTTTTTTTGAGCATTTCGCAACATTCCCGGCCTTTTGTTGCTCCTATCCCAACTTGTCTGAAAGGCGTTGCTGCTGTCAAATTCAGAATAAGCGGTAATTTACAAAAGTTGATTACAGTTTTTCTCAATTGCTAAAACACTAAACCCTGTTGTCTGAACCAATTTCTCTGTTGCCTGAACCCACTGATTGAATCAATCACTCTTTAGGCAAAACCATGAGGCACTTTTCACCTGTTTAGACACAACTTCCCCACACATTTTCATTGTGATGCACCTGTGCTGCATAATGGTGAGCACAGGTGGCAAAAGTCAAACACAATTAAAGCACGGGTGTCACCACTTGAACACAACAACTCAAAATTGATCACACTTATGGCTAATGATGTGAGGGAATATATAAAGCCAGTTCTGAGAGCACTGGTTTGTGAGGCACTACGATGGATAGAAATCTGAGAGGAAGAGTTGTGTGAGAGGAGGTCGAGGAGGTCGAGGTGGTCGAGGTAGTCAAGGTGGTCAAGGTGGTCAAGGTGGTCAGCGAAGACCAAGAACAGTAATATCTGATGAAATCAGAGCATCAGAGCAGGGTTTTTTTGCCTGGCCAGACAAAATGTGTATGTGTATTTTTTTGTACTTTATTTTTTACATGGGCTTACTGTACACAAGTGGCAAATGCATACAATTTCTGTTTGTTTTGTACAAGTGCTACGTGTACTGTAAATGCACAAGATTTTTGTTTTTTGTCTTTTTGTCCAAGTGCTA
>CAEMYA010000463.1:1294181-1333049 GCA_903131615.1 Diplodus sargus | reverse complement strand
GTGTTGTACACAGCCTCCCATTGTTTTTGGAATCACGGTTATATTATGCAATGTTAAAGAAAATTAGTAGAACACATCTAAATGAAGAAAAACATGATTTATGTGCAGCTTATGACTGAAAATCACACATCAACATTTCCCTTCAAGTTGCTGGACTTCCATGTCCTTTTTTTCCTACAGTTTTCCCACTGTAATAGACAAAAACAGGAAAGAGGGTGGTGGCATGTGACAGTACAACAATGTGGACCAAAACAATCCCCCTGCACTCAGGTGACCTCAGAAGTTTGTTATTGTTACCTAAGTTCTGTGTGTGTCTCCCTGAGTGTCTCAGGAGCTTCAATTGATATAAACTGTGAAACCAATGGTGACATCGACGCCATGGACTGCAGCTGGAAGAACACACAGTGGATGAAACTCAAGTTCAGATCCAGGTAACGCAGCATTTGACGTTTCACAGCAGCCGTTGCCTTTCTGTGAAGTGTATTCGGATGTTTGTGGAAGCATTGTCTGTGAAAATCATACATCAGCGCTCATAACTCAGTGAAAACCTGGAAGTGAGCGAACACAGTGTACCAGCTCGTTTACTGAACACACCCTGGAGATAGTTGTGCAAAATGATACAGGAAGTTCAATTGAGGTCAGCGTCCTCGGCACAACCGAAAGTCTCCACGTTTTAAAAAGTGAAGACCAAACCACAACAGTGAGGACTGACTAAGTGATGAAATGTTCCTAACTGATGTTACTCAGAGGCCTCTTGTGCAACACGACATTGTAACTGACTTTTTTTTACTCCAGTTTCTTCCCCCTCGCCAGCTTTTTACTTTTCCCTCTAATTCTCCTGTCTTTTAAATAAGGATAGAAAATGTAATTTGCTGCTGCAGTCAGGTTGGTAAACAGGAGTAATCTCTGAGCTCCCCAGAGTAGAATCCGATGTGACAGACGGTTTTTATCCTCCAGAGGTTCTGAGTCAGGACCCCGACTCTCGCCTACAGAGCTGGCTGGCTCTGAGCAGCTGCAGCGACTCTTAATTCACCTTAAAGTACCAAAAGTAAAACTATTAGTCTTTTAATAATCTGTCAAAAGGGAAGAAAAAGAACAAAGAAAATTAATCCTGTAGCACTTTCATGACAACATCTTGACGTCATTTATTTAATTTCATTCGTTTGGACGGCAGGTGGGCCGACCTACCATGTGATGTGATGGAGGAGCGGGAGAGAGCGGGTGAGAAAGTGGGGGAGATGGGACCTGCCTGCCCGCAGGTGCTGTCCAGGCAGACGAGCTGCACCATCCAGCCTCTGAGGATGAACTGCTACAAGCTGTGGCTGGAGGTGCCGTCCCGACTTGGACCCATCAGGTCTAAACCCGTCTACCTGTCCCCCATCGATCACGGTGAGCACGGAGGTCGGATACAAAGATCCCTCTCGCCTTATAACTGTGGCTCTCCTCCTGCAACAGCACTTCTTTTCGATGATTTTTTATGTCTTAAGGTTTTTTTGTAGAAATATCTAAAGAATATGAATTTGTTCCTGCCAAACTGAGATATTCGAGATATCTGGAATATTTAATATTATTCATGAATCACACAGCTTCTTTTTTTTTTCTAAGGCAAATGAGTATTGAACTTCAAAGGAAACCATTGCTGGATTAGATATTTATAGGAAAAGAGTTGTGTGCTTGAAGATAACCTTTAGATATTGAGGTTAAAGAAGTGATTCATATTCATCGCAGAACAATTGAAAATGGTGTGAAAGACAAAGTCACAGTCTTCTTCATCAGTGCTGTTTCCTCTCTGCAGTGAAACCTCACACAGCCACTAATGTGAAGGCAGTAAGCCGGAGCAGCGGGGTCCTGGCAGTCACATGGGAGCCTCCGTCCCTGCCAGTCGAGGGGCTCCAGTGTCAGTTTCGGTACCACTCGCCGTCTGCTGTGAGAGCCCAGCCGGAGTGGAAGGTGAGCTTGTTGACCATCCTCGGGCACTACAGGCACTATGGACGACATTTAACTAACCTTTACTGAAAACCAATTATTCCAACGGAAAAGTGGCGATGTCCTCCAGAACATTGCAAACCCTCAAAATATCAGTTTGCTTGCAGTTATTAGGGTCATAGAGAGCCTAAAACCTGAAAATAAGTTAGCTTTTTTTCACTTTCTGTCTCGATGGGTTTTTGGTTGGAGGTCTGCGGTCCATACAAGGGCAGCGCTGTTGCCTCACAGCGTACACGCAGTAACAGATAATGGATGGATGATGCACACGAGTTTAAAAGATTTTCACGTTTGGTTCTACGACATAAAATATCATTTTGAGGCTTTGACGTGTCTTTAAAAAAGGCAGTTGCTAACAAGTGGCTAAATGAGACTACAGAGGTTGTCGGGGACCCTGAACATCTACACACCGAACACATAAACTAACTCAAAATTTCCAACTGGTAGATTGATTAATTTACAGTATAGTGTAGCAGAAAGCTAAATGGCGGCGACCTTGAAGTCAAGCAACCATGTTGATTTTATCCAAAAATCATAAAAATGGTCTTTCATGAGGATTATCTTGCTGAACAAAAGTGAAAATACTATAAACGTCTCTTTGCCATAGAGCTTATTGTCTGCAATAATCCAAATTCAAAATAATCAAATAACCTCTTCGGTAATAATCGATTACCTCTTTGCTGATACAGCACTGTATCAGCAAAGAGGTTTATTACCACAGCACACTTGACTGTGCTCTTTATTTTTATTTTATTTTTTGCTTTAATGTACAGAACAGCTGAAAAGTGGCCGGAAACAGGATGAGAGAGAGTGGCGATGACATGCAGCAAATGGGTCATAGACCAGATTCAAACCCTTGGCCACTGCAGCGAGGACACAGCCTCTGTACACGGGGCGCACGCTCTACCAACTCCATGGTTTACATCTAATTATTTTCCTTCAACCTGGAAGAAAGATGTTTATCCATCAAGAAGAAAGTTATTAGAAGTCACTCAGGTCAGGACTCTGCTGGTCAATAAGTCCCATGTCTCCTTGAATAACACAGGATGCTCTGATATGACCTCAGCTGGTCACTTTGACATGCTCTGATATGAGAACATGCTCCTGCCCTCTGATGAAAACATTCTTCAAAATGATGCGACGGAGAAGGAAATAGTTTTCGCTGGTAGCTTTGATGAAGTTAAAAAATGGCATCTCAACAGATCAGATATTTCCCGAGTCGTTCATTTTCCTTCATCTAAAATGAGCACTAAGAGAAATGTCGTCCTGCAGGTCCAGAGTCCAGTGAGGGTGCCGTGGGCGGGAGTCGCAGTGTCCAACATGTGCCGGGTGTATGTGGTACAGGTACGCTGCATGCACACCAACGGCACCGGCTACTGGAGCGAATGGAGCGAGTCGGTCTACTCCACACCTCAAAACAGCAGAGGTAATGTTGAACGCCATTCGTTTCACTCTGAAACACATCAAATAACACAAAACCTTTCAAAGGTAATGACAGATGCAGCTTGATGCCTGATGTGACCTTTGTAAATTACATTTGACCTTCTGATTTTAGCTCTAATGGAAAATGGCACACACGTCACATCACACCATCAGAGGTGAAAGCCGTCATGTGATGCATTTGTCCATCTCCCCCCTCAGCTCCTGAACGTGGTCCTGATTTCTGGAGAATTCTCGAGGACGATCCACACAGAAACCAGACTAATGTCACGCTGCTGTTTGAGGTACACAAACACAAACACTACCATTGTCCGGCGTTGTCATTAAGATGTGGGATTGAAAATGTTGGCTTTCCTGCTTGTTTCCTCCAGCGTCTCCAAACATTGGGGCACTCTTACTGCGTGGACGGATTTATTGTGCAGCGCCAGACCTCCAGTGGCTCTGTGACGAGGGAACAGATCGACCTGGCGTCCTCCTACAGCTTTGAGTGGAACCAGATGCTCCAAACTGTGACTGTGGAGGCCTACAATAGTCTGGGGAGCTCGGCGCACAATATCAACATGATGCTGGAGAGGCAGCCCAAACGTAAGTGTGAAGGGATGGATTGGCTCTGAAACAACTGCATGGAAAGATGTTTATTTTGACCTTTTAAGAGAAAGTATTAACCAGATTCTCTCTTACGCATACACTGAATCTACTCTACTGCTGCCGTGCATCTCCACATCTATTATAAGTATTATGCAGCCCTAAGTCCCAAATAAATACTTTATTTGAGCATGAAAACCTCTCTGAGATCATAAAATCTCATGGCACAGTATTGATTAAAAATAAATGTGATTATAAAATCAAGAAGACATATAAATGAGACCAATTTGAAACTCGGTGGGGTTAAGACATCGAAAGTCAAGCAGCCAGAAGAAAGAGACAGTGATTTGTGTTCGGCGGTGATTTTAAAGGAACTGTAGGTTTGATCAAAACAGTTGTTCTACTGTGAAAAAAGGACACATTTAAAGGTAAAACTGGTCTGATTCATGGTACACTTGAATAAAAAGAAATGCTGTTAAAAAATGCAGTTTGCTCAGTGACATTTTTTCATTCTCTCCAAACGATGCAAAATATTGCCGTTTTGTGTTTTTCTATTTATTTGTTATTCACTCAATAACATATTTCTCTTAAAACCATTTTCAAGGTTGCTGAGCTGAGAAAATACAAAGCTTCAGACTTGTTTTTACCGTTTCAAGAGATTTGCCTTTTTTATCTGTTCATTTTGTCGCCATGACCTGCATGCAGCAGAAAAATGTACGTCAAAGCTGAGGACACGAACGGCCGTCTACTTTGGCATCACGCTTAAACCATGTGTCCCCGGAGAGCCCATAAAGGCTCTAATTGAGGCCTCGATGCCATTAGCTTGACTATCGTAAATGCTATTAGCAGCAATCCAACACAGCGCAGCAAAAAACAATGTTAACAGTTGTTTTGCTCTCGCCCAATGCTCATGATTCAGGGAAAAAAAACTATTTCACAGAACATGTTGGTTAGACATGTTTAGTGTTCTGAGAAAATGTGTTTTCAAGCTTATTAGCTGCAAAACTAGCAGCAGAGTTCATCCACTGATGTTGTTGTTGCTCTCCATCACCACCATCAAAACACCAATGAGGGGAACATTACTTCCTGCAGAATGGTGTTTCGTCCCTCCAGTAGAGACGGGGAGATTGCAAGAAGTACAGGAGTAGAGATGTGTAAACTTTTGTGATTATTTTGTTTTGTGTGTAATAGCTTGAACCACAACAGCTGGACTCTCCTGAAAGCATCGCATGCAATCAGTATATTTCCTGTCTGTGCTCTCAGGTCGCTGTGTGAGTTCGTTCAGCGTGTTGGTTATCAACAGCACCTGCGTGTCTCTGTCCTGGACACTGTTGGACAACAGCTCCGTCCCCCTGTCCATGGTGGTCCAGTGGTCTCGTCACAAAGGCCAGAGTGGAGACATGTGGGCCAGGCTGCCCTACACTGATCGTCCCATCTATCTGAGAGGTAACGTGATCTCTTCTCTGTTTGTGATCTTTTTTTTTCTTTCTCAATTTAACGTTAACAGTCACTACAATAACTGTTGTTGATGACACCGTTGGCTGTAAAGTAAACTGCAGTCAGCGTCATGTTGCTCCTTGGCACTGGCCAAAACAGCTACGTGGACGTTAATATTGAACTAATAATCAAATAGGAGCCCAGTCAGAATAAAAATTCCTTCTGGAACCACCACACGTATGATCTGATCCCGCCATTTCTGAATGGATTTCTAAATCAGATTGATTGGGCTGATGTAACCCTTTGATAAACTATTCAATAGGAATGAATTCACACCTAATAACCATGTAAACACTTAATCCGATTGTTGGAACAAATATTTTCATTGTCTGTGCGTTCGCCCAACGTGGTGGGTAGCATGAGGTGACAGTGCTTCCAGGAGGGACAGAAACGTGGCTGTATCAAAACAGCTGTGTTCCAACTTTGTCGTTGCTGATCTTAAAAAGAGGACAGTTGAAAGCCTCAATTTTCAAAAAGACTCAAAAAGAGTTTATTATTAGCCAGCAAACAAAGGGAACACTTCAGATATTAATTAACACATTGTTAAAGTTGATCATCTCGACTGATACATTGTATAATTTGTTAAGAACAAAATGACGTAACAACAGACAATGGAATCCTAAATGATCGAGCCATCAAGGGCTAGATCCCTGAAGTTAAACTGACTTGGTGTTACACTGCGATGATGAAGTGTTCTCTAAATTGTTTTGACCCGTGTATTTACCATGCTTTGCTTTAATGTTAGCCTTGACCCTGGACCCTGTATTGCGGTGGGTCCTGGACGTTCGTTGTCATTAGCGGGCTCCATTTCTAAGCTAACGTTAGCTAGTGTTGCACACTTTTACTTGAGATAGAAAGAGCACTCGGTAACGTGCATGTAGGGCACATCCTTTGGATTTTCATAGAACAACTGCCTGAGATATGACACAATATGTTCACACATTGGCGATAGAAAGCGGTTAAAAAATGCAAACATTCTTACATTTACCAGTATGTGATACTGGAGAAGAGCAAGTATATTCAGCCAACATGATTTCATCGCATCGTTTCAGGTGATTTCTTCGGCTCCGAGGAGTCGGGCTTCTACTTGTACCCCGTGTTTGCCGACGGAGAGGGTGAGCCAGTGTACACTACAGGTACGCGCCAGCTCACTGGCTGTTTTGTTCAGCATGTTTCAGGATTATACAACGCCCGCACAGTCATTATGTCAACTACGGGGCTGATGTGTATTTTGTCTAACTGCCACAGCCACCAGAGGAGACCCTGCAGCTTACATGATGCTGATGATCATCTCCTTCCTCTCCATCGTCCTGTTTGTCACCCTGGTCCTCTCCCAAAACAAGTAAGAGAAAAAAGAGACATTTGTACAAGTGAACGAATGTGTTCAGTCAAAAAACTTGCTGCGCCCAGAAAATCAATGTGTAAAACGTCCGATACTAAATGAGCTTGGGGTGATTTAATAGCTGCTACTACAGCAATATATTGTCTTACACCAAACAATCTTGCACCAAATACAATATTAATGGTACACGCTACGTCTGTGTACATCCAATTAGTGTTTTACTCAGACACCTGTAGGAAATGATAAATTACATAAATCTCCGAGATGAAGTCTAATTTAGAGAGTAGGGACACCGCCATCAAAAGTAAGCATTTAACAGGTCACAGGGGTGTAATTACACTTGATGGTAGCTGAGGGGAGGGAGGGAGCCTTTAGACAGAGAGATGAAACCTAAATGTCTGCTGTATTTCTACCCAGGATGAAAAAGTTTGTGTGGAAGGATGTGCCCAACCCAAACAAGTGCTCCTGGGCCAAAGGACTCGACTTAAAAAAGGTAAAAATGAACATAAAGCCCCAGCAACTTGCATTCGTTTACATGCTGATCGCTCCTGGATGAGATTCTTTTGCATGATTATTTACGGAGTCTGCGCTTGTGTTATTTCGTGTCTTTATAGGCTGACAACTTTGAACACCTGTTCCGAACTCCAGAAGGCCTCTCAGCCTGGCCGCTGCTCCTGCCCTCAGAGGACATTTCCAAAGTCGTCATAGTGGACAAAGTTGAACTCTCAGCTCTGACCACAGCTTTAGTTCAAGCCCCGTGTGAGTCCCTAACTCCAGTCCCAGCCTTTGCCGTATCTATCTACGTCCCTTCGAGGTGTGACTCAGAGGTCGACCAAACCCAACCCATGGAGGGACGAGGAGTTCCTTCCCCTGCACTTAATCTGGACGCTTTAACCAGTTCCGGCCCAACGCTAGATGAACAGCTGGTTGACCCTCCGGCAGAGCGGCCCCCAGGCAGCACGGACAGCTCAGCTCAGTCCTTAGTCACGTACGCCACTGTGCTGCTCTCTCATCCCAAGCAGGAGCAGCAGCCCATCCACCTCCGCTACAAGGACGGGAGCGGCAGCAGCTCCAGCGACGAGGGCAATTTCTCTGCCAACAACTCGGACATTTCCGGCTCGTTCCACGGCGGCCTGTGGGAGCTGGACGACCCGCGGCGCTCCTGCTCCTACAACTCCGTGGAGGAGCTTTCCGAAACATCGGAGCAAGAAGACGGAGAGGAGGCGAGGGGGAAGAAGGACTTGTACTATCTAGAAATGGACTATCGAGCAGAGGACGAGGACAGCGAGGTAGATGAGGGGGAGAGAGAGGAAGAGACGACAGCTGAGCTGCTCAAAAGCGTAGTCTTGAACAGAGAGGACCGATCTGTGGAGTCGCAGCCTTTGCTCGGCGCTGAGGACTCGAGCGAGCCGCTCGGCATCTCTCTGCTGTACATGCCACAGTTCAGAACTGCTCCGTGCACGAGGCAAGTGGCAGCTCCACCACAGGACGCCCCGGCTGTGAGCCTCGCACAGACTGCTTTCAAATGAACGCGCGCACACCTGAATCTCCATTGTGTTGTGGACTGTGTCCCGATTCAGAATCTACCAAAGCAGATTTGAATATGTTCCTTCAGACATAGTGAAGTGCGGCGCCGCAAATGTAAAAATACCTCGACGCAGTATGTGTGAATGCAAATTGATTTTCATCAGCGCTGGTATTGTGTTCGGTGGGTAAAGACGTCAGGAGGGCAGAAGCCTCGGTTTTTAGGCGTTTCTTTCTTTCTTTACAGGGTTTCAAAACCCAGATTCAACTGTGCCAAACTGCTTCTCATCAGTTACTGGTGCAGAGGACGTGCTGAGAACACTGAACCTGAGGCTCACCTATGAGAATAATGTTGGGTTGCTGAGAGCAGCAGGCGGACTGTATTCGCAGGGATGGAGCTAATAGAGACAGCAAGCATCTTGTGGCTTCAGACATCTGGCACATGCAGCACGTTTCACAGGTGGCCGTACCTTTCGGCGCACATAAGTAGTATGCCGTAATGCTGTTTGTGCCTTCATCCACTCATCGGCCTCCGGCATCGTGTAGAAAACATGTCGCGTTTCATCCTCTGCTGAGTTGTTTCAGCTGCATTCGAAGTGAAACATGAAAGAGGTTCAAAGAGAATAAATAGCCGCGCAGAAAGCGAGAGAGAGAGAAGGCACATAATCTGCACAGTTTTGGTTTCGTCAGAGCACACGAGACTGTGAAGCGAAGGCAAATCTTGGATCTCGGTCCAAAGTTATATAACGGCGAAAACAGATGTAGTCTGTGACCAACTGCAGGTGATCTCTTTGATTTCACTGGCAGCTTGCGCAACAACATCTGCATGGACTATGTCACCCACCAACCCAAAGAATGTCTTTTTATACTTTGTGCCGTACTGTGCTTTGTGGGTAATAAATGTGACGCCTGTGTATTTCTGTGTTTGGCCGTTAGCATAAACACCTGCCGTCTGGTGTAACTAAAAGACTAAAGAATGTATATTTGAAACCAGGGGAAGAAATTTAGGAGGTAAATGCAGAAATATTGTTGACAAAAATCGTGTATTGTAAATTGAGATACTGTCTATTTTTCATGGTGAAAATAAAGTGTTTATTGTGAGCGCGTCTGCTTCATGTAACAGAAGAACAAAGAACAGCAACGACAGAAAGTCACTGACCAATAACAGTCTGTGTTATGATTTAATTACCCTCGTATTTACTCTAAACGCACCAAATAAGTGAAATATGGGATCACGCTTGTTTTATAATATTATAATAAATATATATTAGGTCAGATGAAGACAAAAAATCATTAAGCTTTGTGAGTTCACAGTGTGTAAATAAAATTCTGACAAGTATTTTAAAAAATTGTGGTAAAATTCACCCATCCTTTGACAAAACTAATGTAAAATCTGGATTTAAAATGACTGATTCTCAATGTTCCCCCGAATCAAATGATGTGCCGTACAGCGCTTGGTGTTGACTGCAGATAAGGTAGGTGAAACAAAGAGTCAGGAGAGTTGTCTGAATTTCTTCATTTAGGCTTTAGATGTTGCATCAAGTTTCTCTCTGGAGAACAGAAGGTATGATTCATAATACTCAGCTGAATGCAACAATCTACATTTTGCTTATTTATTGCATATTTGTTTTCAGAGAGTTTATCCTTCAGGCAATACACCACAAATGCGGTGTTTGTCTACCGGTTTTGAAATCCAGAAATATTGTTTTAATGACCGTAAACAATTAAAACATTGGCAGCACCCGAGGGCTGCAGCGCCTCAGCCACATATCCACGCCGTCTGCTGGAAGTTAATCTGGTACGGGTTTTTAGTTTCACGCCTGGGGCTCATCTGTAAAACACAAGGGGGGCTCAGTGGGAAGACTGGTCTTACATTCATTTGATCATAAACACCGATAAACACCGCCATAATCTTGTCAGTGTGATGGCGTTACATACTTACATAGCATCACGAAATATCAGCAAAGATGAGAAATTAAACACTGAATAAACAGATTAATGCACATAAAAAGAAATGCAGTCGTTGTTTTCCTAACCTGCTGTAATATTCTGTCACCTTGTGGCTGCAAGAAGCAAACACATCAGAATGACATCAGTCTCCAGGTGAACACTCGTACTGTCTGAAACTCTTTGGTCATATGACAGGTATAAAGATTTGAGCTGTATTTGTTGGTGATTCCATAAACAAACACACATGTTTCAGTCCTTGCTTTTAAAAAAAATAAGTTCCAGGGCTGTTTTCTGTCTTTAATTCAGCTGCATTAGAATGATGTCAGCACATGTTGTCTGGAACAAGTCACATAGTCTCGACATGTTTTTGTTTATATTCAGGGATCATTATATCCTGGGTTCTCCTCAGGCCTTCCAACGTGATTACTGTGTCCATGTAAGTTGCATTTTAATGTTCAGCTGCCACCTCATTTGTGTTTTTAAATGTAGGAATCACCTTTTGCCACCAGAGGTCACTAGAGCTGGATTTTAAACTCAACTTTATGTACACATATGGTGGAACTGGTTCAGATATATCTGCTGTTTTTCTGCACAGTTAATCTCAGTATTTCTATTATTGTGTGTATAACAAGCGTCACATCTTAATCAGAGAAGAGTATCTGGCAATCGAGGAGAACACCTCACAACAGAATCATTCAATTATTAAAAGATATGAATAACAGTTACAGTCAAAAAAATTCAAACAAGTTTCAATTACTTAAGTTCTACTTCACGTTAATTACAGTGGCAGTTGATCATCTCTATATTAAATAGACAGGCCTTTAGCATTGATAGCTTTATGTCAATTGGTGAAATAAGTCCTTACACTTCCCATGACATAAAAGTAAATTTAGTCACATATAAATTTTAAACACTTGTTTTAGATTCAGACAAATGTATTAATCCCACCAGGGTCCATTTGTTTGAGCAGTGCTAAAACATACAGCAGCATGTAGACACAAAGATAGAAAAATACAACTTGTAATATAACTTATAACTTCCACTGCAGGACGTCTCAGAGGCGGACATTGTACGACTTACTCCACTTCATAACAACAGCTTTAGTTACTAGTTAATTTTCATCTTGCAGCATTTCACACCCTTCCTGTCCTGTGAAAACCATGTTTTCAAAATCATGACTTGAATTTGAATTAAACATCTTTCGAAAAACTGAAGTTAATGTGTTAAGAACATTTTCCTGCAAATCTCTTCTAAAAAGCACCTTAAATTGACTGGAATATGGATAAAAGCTGACAACAAGCTCTTCTCTCTAATGAAAGGTTTACTTTTTAGAGAAGTGAAATGTGGCATACACATATGAACACAATGAAGATGTGATATTAATCCTTAAACATCACATGTAGTAGTGAAACACTGACAGGGACCAGTTTTCTGCTTAATGAGTTATTTTACTTTTGATACTTGTTAAAATGTTTGATAAATGCCTCCTTACAAACTTTTACTTTTAAGTACAGTTTTGAATGCAGGACTTATGCATAAATCTACGTACATTTAGGATTTATATCATTTCACGAAAAAGCAAAGATCTTTAGGAGCTCAGCTGAGGTCATGGTTGAAACTGAACGATGTGTCAGTCTGGAAGAGGAAAAGCGGATTCGTTCAATGTGTTGTTTGGATGATATAGAACATGAGTTCCATTCTGTTTTCTGGTAACTCTAACCCTATTTATGAAGACTTTTTGTTTAGTGACATAAAAACAAATTTTGACTTTGTACATATGGATGATGCACAAGATTAAGCTTGTTTTTCTTTTCTTAGTTTTTTCCCTGCAAGACATTGGTGTTACAGTATTTTGTAACTTGATTTATTTGATGTATTCATACATCCTTTTTGTTTTGATTTAACTGTCATTTGTCATACAGGTTTGTACTTTGCCGCCACAAGGGGACAGAGCAGCACCACTTAGAGAGGAGTTCAGCAAGCTGGATGTTTGAGTCCTGTCAGGGAAGCTGTATCCTCAAAGGCCCTGTGTGCCGGGTCTCTTGTGTTCGCCATAGAAGGACATGATGGTGCAGAGAGCTGCTGGCTGAAGACCATGCTTGGGTTGTAACGTTAATGGAGAGATGGAAACGAGACGGCGAGGGGGAGAAGTTATGTTTGTGGTTATGGATGCATTAGGATTATATTTTTCTGAAGTGTCCTGAGTCCCGTCTGCTGTGAGGTAATAATGACTTCAAACATCCCAGCTGGAGAGCAATCAGACACAAGTGTTTCACATTAGACAAAATTAGATCAAAAAGATCCAAATCCAATCTTCAGAGTGATGTTATGTCTGGTCAAGTGACCCAGATTCCCCCCAGAAGCCCCCGGCAGCAGCGGACCCGCTACCTGCTTCCTGGTCTGCAGCTTAACACGAGGTCATGAGATAAGACGGCCTGCGGGAGAAATGCTGCACATGTGAAAGTTCTTTGCTCTGCTGATCTCTCAGCTGTGACAAATTAGCATCAGCAAGCAAAGATTGGGCCTCAGTCCAACAAGTGAGTGACCTTAAACTCTCAAGTCAGGATATAAACATTTTATTTCTGTGCTTGATCTTCAGGGAAAATACTGCATCTTCTTTATTGTAACAAAGCGAGAGGAGATTTCTTGAGCTGATGAGGTCACTGACACTTTCCCAGTGAGCTGGTGTAAACAAATTATGGCTCAGCGAAATGTTGTAATCTTGTTCGCAAGATTCGTAATCAATTTTTTTTGGAAACCGTATGAGCTGTTGAATGTTCCTGGAACGAATGGTTTTGTTCAAAGCCACAACCGGAGAAGATTTATACTGTAGAGGCTTTAAAGCGCTAATACGTGAGGAATATAATTGCGTAATGTTCTCACAAAACTCTTTGTTTTTCACAAATTATATTGTGTTTGTGGTCATGTGTGACATTAAAGTTCAACCTAAACATGATTAATTTGCACTCATGTTTAGAAGGCATTATACAGAAATGTGTACATGGCTAGATAAGTGAGACTCTAATTTAATCACATTCCATTTGATGAATTATCCGGACCCATCTCTGCCTGGATGCATCCGCCTGTAAATGGCAGCACAAACATGTGGACAGAAAGCTTCCTCACCTCCCGGAAAATACCTGCCTGCTATTACAACTTTCCTCACAAACAGACCTGAGTGATTTATCTTTGAGCGGCATGCTGTTGTCATCTGGAAGTGATTAAATGTGGAAAAAAGAAGGAGAAGGCAACAAAGACAGTCTGGAAAAGGAGTAGAGAGGAAAATGTTGATCCACAGCTGTACCCTGGTGACTAACAGGCTGCAGGTTTAGTCCTTGGTTTGACCAGTGACCTCCTCACAGTTAAGCCTTTTTGAGAGCTATGCAACAGAATTTTTTGGTATTTTCCTTGTTTCCTTCCACTTTTTTCTTTCCAAGAATACATTAATTTCTCAGCTGTATCAAAATGTCAGTGTTATTTAAAAAGTCTTGGAAGGTAAATATTTGCTCCGGTTTTGTCTCTAGTTTTGATCTCCACTTGATCCTGAGGACAATATCTGGCCCTAAAGCAGCTGAGTGTTTTATGTTCAGCAGCAAGTAGATAACTTTCCCTCTCTGCCATTTGGTGATTGGGAGTTTTTTTGGTGAAGGGGAGGTTGAAGAAAACAACTAAAATGCACCAAAACAATGAGCTGAAGGGCACTAAAACACACTGTAGAGTCATCTTCACTTGTCACCTCTCACTTTACACATTATCATAGTTTGGTAACATAAAAATACTGAAAACCAGTGCAGCATTAAAGCTTCAACGCATGCATTTTTAAACATTAATACAGCAGCAAACAACTGTTTTTTACATCAATAAATGACAGAGTAATGGCACCCTGAACAGTGAATGAAGTCACGCGTCCTCTGTGTGTGCTGTAATCCAAGTTCCTCTGTTCTTTGTTCAGGTAACTGGTCTGGCCGGTGGCCGTGCGTGCAGGTCAGTGCATGTTAGTCCCTTCTTGTGAAACTGTTGGTCATCCTTGTATGTCATGCATCCGCAGTTTGGTGGTTAGGTTCAGGTGCAAAAAGTTATTTAGGTGATGATTCAGTCTAAAAGAACTACGATACTTATGTAACCTCAGTTACAAATGTACCTACATTACATACGAGACTGAAGTCATGTTATATGCTCTCAAAATAACTCGGCATGACTTTCGGTTTTCACCGTTTGTATGTTGCTCACCTTCACCTGACTTACTTACTGAATAACGGCCACTAGAGGTCACCACCTAACAAGACGCGTACATTTTCCATGCTCATCACCAAGAGTTAAATGCATTTTGGTAGACACGATTGTGAAAACGTATCAACAAAGCGGAGAAGAAGTGCAGTATTTGAACACGTTTACAAGCCAAGAATGTAAAAGTCCAGCCCCTTGACACTTCACTTCCTTTAATATCTGTACCCTCTCAAAAAGCAGTTGAAGAGGCTTGCACACTGGTACGACCCTTAAAGTGAAACTCGAGGCTTTATTTGCGATTGAATGAGTCAAACCTTCGTGTGAAAGCATAATTACGACGAAAGACAAGATTTGCCGTAGTTGGGTTTTCGGGCACGTTAATTTTGAATTGGAGTGCTAGGGGCAGAGATACGATAGCATCAAAATCGCTAATTTTAGAACACTAAGAAGGCTTGACACAACATGAAACTTTGCTCGTAGCATCACCAGGTTCTCTACACATGAACAAGAGCATTGAGAACATTGTCTGTGTTTGTGAACCGCTTCTCAAGGCTGCCTGTCAGGTCGTACTCAGGGATCAACACTTAGGTCTGCCATGACGGCCGCGCGCCGGAGATACAGCAGCTAACGTGAGTAGTTCAAAAACCTTCTTTTTAGTAAACTCTGTGTACACAAACAATGTTCTCAATGCTCGTGTTCGTATGTAGAGACCCTGGTGATGATACGAGCAAAGTTTCATGTTGTGTCGAGCCTTCTTAGTGTTTTGAAAATAGCGATTTTGATGCTATCTTATCTCTGCCCCTAGCACTCACGTTCAACATTAACGTGCCCGAAAACCAAAGTACGGTAAATCTTATAAGTGCGTCTTTCTCCATAATTGTGCTTTTACATGAAGGTTTGACTCATATTCAATTGCAAATAAAGCCTCAGTTGCTTTTTTTTTTGGCAAGAGTTTCACTTTAAAGAAAGCTCAAAATAGCACTAGCAGTAAGTTTGGTGACACAGCTCAGGAGGGTTTTTTTTATTCCTGAAAAGTAAATGTGATGTGCCCGTCACTGGTCAGCTGTGGTTCGCCCACTGCGGTAAGAAAACATCCACCACCGCTGGATGAAATGCAAAATTAAGTCACAAGTATAATTTACCTAAACTCTCTCCACCCTCCCAAAAACACGGCGGTTATAATGAGTGTAAACCAAACCAGATGCACTGAAATGACTCTGTGGGATAAAAATGAGTAAACATCAACATGATTCTCTTCTCATGGTGCTCCATGTGAAGTTTAACTTGTTTATGACAAACTACTGTTTTTTTTTCTCTTTCGATTCTGCATGTGTTGTACATTGAACCATCCATCAGTAAACAGACACATTGATCTGAGATGTGTGTGTGTGTGTGTGTGTGTGTGTGTGTGTTCTGACGTCACTGTTCATGCTCCGGTCGCTGCCGTCAACCGTGTTCATAGGAATCGGGGGAAAGATTTAGCAGCTTGACATTGTAAATCCTTCATTGATCGCCTGGCATTAAATCGTGCAGCAATTGTGACTGGCTTAAGCTACTGATGTTTATCCGCGCTGGCTTTGAACGCCTTAACATCTGGGGTAAAGGTCACATTGCGGCGAGTTCACTACACAACTCCACGACCACGAAGAAAATGAGGAAAATCCGCCTACGCCGGTTTGGAAGCTGCGTGTGTGCACTGCGCTGGCTGTGCTCCGTCTTTCAGTGAGGAAAAAAAAGAAAGCAACTCAAGTTGGGTTGCCAGGCACAGCAGCACTGCTCGTTGGATAGATTTGGCTTCTCCGGGAATGTAAAGCCTCTCTCTCTCTCCCTCTCTCTGTCCCTGTAATCTGTGATCTTGGCTGAACTGCAGCTCGGCAGTAGGGAAATCGTTGTCATCAACATTCACGATGGAGAAGGAGAGACATACAAAACAAAGAGAGGGAAAACAGAGTAGAGGATGAAAAATATGGATTTAGGGAGCGATATCAGGCAAAAAAGCATCTGTGGCTGCAGGTGGAAGGGAGCAGAGCAAACCGAGCGAGGGAGTGTGCAAATCTGGGAATTGGGGAGAGGAAAAAAAAAGCTTGTAGACTGAAGCTGCGCTGACCCTTGGACCCTCCCTTGGGGCCCTTTTCTGCGCTGGAGGCCTCTGAGAGGATTTGGGAAGACAAGCATAATGCTCTCTCAGACAGGGCTGTAAATATACGAGCTACTTTATGCCTGTTGCATGATTCATATCATCAGACACCTGGCAGTGTATTATCAAATGAAGCCAGGCTTTTCCTCTTATGTGACTCCACGAATAGCTGTGAGTTTTCGTGTAACAAACGAGTGATAGAGATAAAGAAAAGATCAAGATTCCTGAAATTTATGCAATTTGGTGTTTGATCTGTTTTGAGTTGCACAACTTCTCTCCGATTACCACGTTCTATTCAACACTCAGGTCTGGCTTAACCTGGGTGGCATAGACACACATAATGTATTAAGTAAATCACGTTTTATGTTACTTCACGCCTCGTCTAACTCGCCGGATTTAGACTGTTTATATAAAGCCTGTCATTGGGCACTTAATTCAGCTGGCATTCCCTCTTCACTCTTCCTCGGCTTGTAACAGCCTCCAAGCTAGCGACCTACACACTGACGAGGCACAAACCTGAGCACGCTAGCAGCCGTTCGCTTTTTTGTTTTGCAGGGATTGAGCAGTTTTCATCCCCGGGCTCGTCTCCCCACGTGCAAAAAAAGTTTCCAGAGAGGGCTAGCGACTAGGTGAGAACACTTTGCAACTGCCTAAAGTTTTTTTTTTTCCCTCCTGGAAGTCACTGAGAACAGGATGCGCTCTACACTGGAGCCAAGGGGAGCTTGGCTCCTCCTAATAAGGCCTGAGCTCCCCTGAAAAACATCATTTGTGAAATCTTGCGTGTTCACTAAAATATTTTATTATTTTTGACATGCATTTCTATTTTTCTGTACCTTCACTGTCATGGATCATGCGTACGATTAGGCTTTTTATTGATGTGTGATTTAATCTGAATGTGATGGGTAACTTTAACCTTGTTTGTGAGCACTTGATCATGTTCATACATTTGCATGGTTATGGGTTGATTTGCTATTTGTTCTATTCATGTCTTATTTGAGCTGATGACTACAGAACACTGAATATCGCTTTACTGAACACTGCTTTAGTCACATAATATCATGTGGAGGCTACATGACATGATGTGGCATAATTCAAAAATAAAAGTGAGCCACTCTACGAACCATAGTTTAGTTTGCACACTGACTAAGAAGATTGCCTACCATGGATTAAGATGAACACAAAGCTTACTGGACAGAAACGTACAATTATTCAAAATCCCAAAGGCAATAAACCATCATAAAGCCTCCAAAAACTTCCTTTAAGAGACGAAACATGCAGGAGTAGACAGCGACCAAACGAGCCAACAAATTTCGTCACATTCTGATTATGGATAGACGTACATGACATCACCATTTTCACTAAAAACACACAAAAAATATAAATCTTTCATTTGAAATCAACAAAAATTGTGTGAGAAAATGGTGTTAAAAGAAAATAAAGAAATGTTTTACGAGCCATAAAACCCCAAAATAGTGTCTTTTTAACCTCATTCACCTGTGAACCCACATTAGATTCTACTGTAGAGAGATGTTTTAAGGCCTCTGAAACAGAACCAAAGACCAATCTGAGTGCAGCAAACACTTACTCAGCAGTTACGTTCACCTGAACACCATCATGTTATCTCATGCAACCTTTCTCCACTGCCGTGCGTGTGCTGACTGGAGTCGGAGCAGCGGAGAGTGTGAGGAACACACTTCCGCTCTGAAAGATGCCATTAAAGAGCTCGTCCTCGTCGATTCTCATCCACTGCGCTGCGTGTGCGCAGGAGGGAAAAGAACCATTAACCCACATATTTATAGGGCACGGACTGAACTTCAACCAAAAACCATATGCCGAATCATTTGCATGGGGAAACCCATTTATCCAACTTGTTTGTGGGAGAAAACGTGAGATGCACATGAGTCTTTGAAAGGGACCCGGGGCAGCCTTTTGGTAAGTGGGTCGGATGGACGGAATGCCTCCAGATCAGTCGGTACGCGCGTGTCACAAAGCATGCTTGTCTCTGGCTAACAGGGTGAAAGAGGCTCAGCCGAATGGCCTCCTTTCTCTCCGACACTCAATTAAGGCCTAATTGGTTTGAGGTCCACAACAGGCATGTGGCAAGGCAACACCCCAGGCTTCTGTGCACTTGTTCCCTGTTTTCTGACTCCCCCCCTCTGGAAACATTCCTTTGATCTGCGAACAACCAAAGTAGGTTTTGAGCCAAGGGCTTGATAGCCTATTTTCCCCTTTTGAACATGTACAACAATTACTTTGGTATTTTTACAGCTCATTTGACCCACAGATGAAGAACTACAGAGGGTCTGACACAGGACACAGCAGATACAGATCCATATGAATTTGGCTATGGATCCGTTTGTCTTTGTAATCTGTTTTTGTGTGTATGTTTTGCGCAAAAGAGGGAGTCTTTGTGCACGGGCTTGGATGTGTATTATGTGAGACATCGATGAGCTGTGTCAGCAGTATAGAGCATCTCCTCCTTTAATGCATTACTGGAAACCTCCACCACCGCTCTCCAGAGACGCTCACCGCCATGTAACAGCAACATTACTGGGGTCATTTTGATTTTGTACCTCCTTAACTTAGTGTGGTCAGGTCAGATACATCTCCTCAGGCCTACTGAAACTAATTTCTAATCTGTCTTGTGGAAAAGGGCACTGCTCTTGCATTTAGCCACCTGGTATCAAAATTGGATCTGTACCCAGATATATTATACAGATGAAATTATCTGTTCTTGCCTTTTGTGTTTATTTGAATATTTTGATGGATTGTTGTTATCACTGAGATCAGATCTCTGTCCTCGAGTGATTTCAGTTGGCAGCGAATCAGAACCAGACTCTCTTAAGAAATCACAGTTTTGTGAGTTTTTGAGTTAAAGGAGACTCTTTTCGCTTTAGATAGTGTCCGCGACAAGTATCTGTCCGCTGTTCGCCAAGACATCTGTGACAAGTATGGATTTTTGTATGGCATATTTTCGTCTTTATTTTGCTGCAAGACAGTTTAGTTTAGGCTTGCTATACTATCTAACTGTGTCTCAGATTGAGATTAACATATATATAACATATACTTATATTTAAGTAAATATCGTAAAACTGTCTCAGAAGTGTTATAAAACTATTTTTCTCCCTGCTGAACTGTCCTCTCAGAATCCTCTGTCCTGTGTTCTTGAACAGGTCTGTTTGATCCGACAGTACAAGGACCTCAAAGTGTTCAAGTGGAATAAGAATGAATCTAGGAGCCTTGGCTCTGTGGTCAGGGATTATACGATCAATACTCCATTCAGTCTTCAAACACACTGGACGTGATATAACCTTGGGCTGGATCGCCAGCTCCATATCTCATCTTTCTCCCATCTTCTATGTTTGTTGCTTTAATTGGTACGGCTGCATCTCCGTACCGAGACGTCTGACACGGGCGACATCTGCCTGCAAACATGTTTACATCCTGTCAACAATAAGCGGCCAACACAAAATGGCCTCAGTGACAACAACCTGCAGATATGCTGCAGATCCTGCTGCGAGGCGAACACATGCACCCACACGCACACCCAGTCACGCTAACACAAAACAGATGGCTTCATCGCCGACCGCGTTATGAGTTGCTTCACCGCAGAATCTTTGGGTAGGCCCTGGAAACTCCAACAACAACTCCCGAAAAGCCTGGCCCCTGCTGACCTCGACCCACGTTGGGTTACGTCACTCGGTGGGAACACCACGGCCTAGTTCTGCCCCCATTGTTTGTTTCCGTCGGCATCCCATAGAGCCCGGGGACCTCTGGAGTAAAAACACTCAACAGTAGCATCCAGCTCGTGGGACAGTTGTGCACATTCCACCGTCTGGGAACGTCCTCACAAACCGTCACGGGATCTGAGTAGTTGAGGAAGAGATGATGGGACTAATGACATGAAGCTACAGTATGAGAGATTCTGAATGTTCCAATCTTTACTCTGCACTCGTGTTTTTAGCAAAAGAGCCATAATTTGCTGGAAATAATTTTGTTGCTGTGTGTATATCTTTGCATAAATCACATGTTGATTTATTAGATTGTCTCGGTCACCTAAAATGTTGAGTCAGTTGGAAACCAAAGCAGAAAGTGGATCAAGTAAGAAGCACATCAGCTGATTTTAAGCAGCTATAGTTTAATAGACATCGTGACAATGTGATCGAGGCCATTCGTAGTGTGTCACCTAAATCTGCAGCTTCCCTCAACTTTATGGAGCTTTGTAGCTAGTTTCATTGCTTAGCTCTCAGTAACAGATAATGAGTTGGTGGAGACCAAAAACGGAGCAAAGAAAAGACTCAATATTGATAATGATATTTCATTTATCAAGGGAGAGAAACACGACTCTAAATAAACGCTAATATTATGATATAACATTGCGCTCTGACTGCTGGATGTGTAAATAAGCTATTGTTTTACAACATGTTCATCATATCAATATCGACCCCCCCACACACACACACACCAAAAAATCAGTTTCTGCAGGTTTAAGACTGGATCTAAATACAGTTTTGACCTCATAATAATATATAATTATGGAGGAGGAAAATACAGGTTGGATGGTTCCATGATTTCTTTTTGCTGAAAAAAGCTTAAAGGAGTTTCACTTTTGGGGTGGACATGGATACGGGAATGCTAATAAACCTTCTGAAGATGTCGTCATCCCTCCCTTACAGCTGCAAAGGTTAGTAAGACCCATGTTTACGTTTATTGCTCAGCGGTTACCTTGAGTAGAAGCAAAGGAAGGAGTCAGGTGATTGAGAACGAAGATCAACACACCCAGGAAGGAATGGTGGAGGCGTCAAACCCATCAAGGCTTTTCACCCTGTAGGTTGTTGTTTGCATCCTGTCTGAAACCAAAAGACAACAATTTAACTTAGTCTCTTGACGAACATGCTAATGTTGTCCCGAGCCCTGATATTTTCCTAGTGCTTTTGTTTCTGTAACGGTAACCAAATATCCCATACGTCTGTCACTAGTTACTTCCAACAGTCAGTTTGGGAAAAGTCATATGTTGTTTTGGGAGTCATTACCAATCGACTTATTTGGTCTTTTAGGTATGAGGATGTGTTGGTTATTGATAACAGAAACAAGCGACTCATAAGTTAAAGTTAGTGTAACATCATTCATTCTTTGTCGTGTCGTATTTTTTCTCAAGTCTACGGAAGTCACTGTCTGATGTCACAGACCACAGAGAGGCAGAAATCTAGGATCAATGCTCACTGAATCCACCTGAAATTGAATTTCATCTCCTTCAATAAAGTTGAACTTAGTGAGCTCATACCCTCCCCTCTCTCTCTCTGTCTCTTGGCCAGGCTTCTGTATCCACTCAATTCTGAAGCATGAAATGAAAACTAGAGTGTGACTCACTCCATAACAGCTCACCTTTTCCCAATAATACAACGCTCCTCTGCTCAGCTTGAGCCTTGAATCTCAAACTCCAACCTGCTGGCATTATTCTTACATGAATCAACTTGTGTTTGATTCTCACTTATAAATATTTTTTTACTGATTCATTCCCGAATATCTTTATTGGTCCCTGCTGTGCTGATGCTGGGTAGGGAGACAACACTTTGGGATAAAGAGGTCCTGATCTGTGGTTTCCTCTCACACCACACTGAGGCTGAGGGAAGGACGATCTGTGGTGTTTTCTCCTCCAGTGTTGGAAGGCTCAAACTATTTTGAACGGTTGCTGTCATGACACTGACGGATACTTGAGGAGATTAGTGGTGTTGTGTGGCTGCAGTCTGTGGCTCATTATAACCATTATCCTTAACCTGATTGGACGGCTGACAGAAGGGAAGAGGTCTGAAGAAGCAGACATGTTTTCAGAGGATTCTGGAGTCAAAGTCCACATGAGTGTGTTGTGTGTGTGTGTGTGTGTGTACATAAAGAGTAAACTTGCGTAACAACCCACTTAATGCTAATTATCGATTGACAGTAACACGAAAACAGAACATTTTCTATATTGTTATTGAAATAAATGACTTTTTGTCGGACATATGTTGAAGTATTTACCAGATATAAACTGTTCTTCATGTATTCTTATCAGCTGTGTACTAGCTAGTTCTATACCCTAGTTACTTTGTAGATCGATAAGTTTGGATATTTTTTTAAAGGTTGCAACTTGACGTCTGTTTAGGTTGAATTTCTGTTTCTCTTTTTGGTGGATGGAGATGCTCCAGTTTCTCCCTGGTTTAGGTCACCACAACGTCTCCAGGCGTCCTTAAAAACCTCCAGTGGCGCGACTCGATCTCTGTTCGCCCGTTTGGCTAATAAGCATATAATGTGAATGTGATATGCCACGCTGAGTACACATGTCGACCTTGGGCCTTTCTGTGGTTTGCAGAAACGCTCACTGCTGACATTATATCATGGAAAATGGGCTGCCATGAGAGACGTGGGGGAATGTCTGATTTTTCAGGTCACGTTACAATCCGCTCACATACGGCCAATAAAAAAGTGATTTACGCATATAAACTGCATAAACTTTCACCACCTCCATACATTCTCATTCACAAGCTGTGTCAAGTGTAGTGACTTCTGTGATTCAAGCTAGCTGTTTTCACCTGCTTCCAATCTTTTTGCTGAGCTAGTTTTCTTTAGCATCACATTTACTATAAGATCAGTCATCTCATCTAACTCTCACGGAGAGAGCAAATAAGCACATTTCCCTGAAATATCATCCTATTCCTTTGTCCGTGTTGTGTGTCTCTCCAGGCTCCTCCACTCTTGTCTTGTAAGCAGGAAACCGTCGTCCCTCCCACTGTTTCTCTGTGCTTTTACAGCCTACCCGCACTGTTGGTGTGCGCCCTGTACACTTGCCACCCACTGTGGAAAAACACGCTCAAATAGCAACAAAAGCACCCTGTCAGGGCTCTGAATAGAACACAGGTTGAATCAGTGGCATTTGCCTAATCAGTTGATGAACAGCCAGTGAAAATGTGCTGCTCTACAGTCTGTTTAACATCAGCGGGTCTGATGGCTTCTTGTGGTTGTTGGTTGTAAAATGAAATACTCTGCTGACACAGGCGTCAACAACAGCCGCAAACACTTAAGCCTGCTTCAATTAGCAGAGCTGTGCATTACCAGACAAAACCACTGTCTCCTGGAGGATGAAAATCAATGGCTGACACAGACACCAGCTTTAACACGCTGCCGTCCGTCATCCGGACACAGCTGCACACTGTCAGCACAGCTCTGATTTCTCCAGAGGCTGACAGAGCCACTGTTTGGACTTCTTACTTATTCGAAAAAGCGGTAATGAGATTGTCTCGCACTCATTAATGAAATTTAAATGTAGGCCTATGTGTTTTCTTCGAGTTGATGCCTGTAGTTGGCACTAAACCGCCTGGAGATCAGCTGTCAATCAATCACTGTGTTCGGATGTTTCCCATTTCAGTCGACTCAGCCGCGGTGTTTAGACCTGCAGATGAAAAAGCTTTCATCCAGTTCGGTTAAGAGGCTCTTATCATTCATTATTCAAAAAAATTAATGATCTGTAGTGATACTTTCAGACTAATTGCCCAACTCATTGAGTATAAATGCTGCTTTTAGTTACATGTTTTTATAGAAGAGACTGTTGAAATGTGTTGGGAAAGTGAATTTGTACAGTTCGTCCTTAATCATAAATATTTCAAGGGAGCAACTTGTTGTTTAAAAAGTTCAGAAAACAAACTCATATAATCAACAGAGTGTGAAGACACAACAGAGTTGAATGATGTCCACAAAGGTTAGCATGCTAACCAGCTATCCCGGCCCGTCCTGTATCTCCTGATGCCACTCTGTAAGCTGCTCAGTGGTGCTGTGAAGTTAAAAAAACTCGACCTCTTAGCTACAAAAATATCCGGATCTTCCTTGTTACAGTGAGCGTGGATACAGTACTTGAGACTTCTGCTGACAAAGGCTAACTTCCGGTTTGGATAAAATAATTTAAACTCTTCTAGCGTTTCCACGATTCACTGGACCGAATGAATCCAGTTATGACAGTGAAACAAGTCATTTCGCTCAAACAATGTATCCACCATGCGACAGACACTTCAGTCACAATGTTCACTTATTTTACAAATTATAACCTTTAATCCCAGAAATAATCACAGAAACATAAAATAAATCCTTACACTGCTCATTTTGGAGGTGGAGCTTCCGTGACAGATGACAGAAGCAACTTTACTGGTGGACACAGGTCGAGGTCACATCAGATCAGTGGAAGTAGACCTGGCAAACACATTTGGCAAGTGGATAAAATAAGCTTAGAATTATGGGAAACATAAAAAAAATAAATGTATTCTTCCTGATTGGGCACCCTTTAATTAGGCTAGACCACCACACTTTGTATTCTTCCACCTTTCAGCCTCGACAGCTGAATACTCTGGCTTTGACCCACCCGCAGGGCAACATCACACCCGGCCCATTACCACCAACACCACCCTCTCACCCGCACGCACCGCCATCGTCACCTCAATCTGTTAAACCGGCCAGCTTATGCTCAGATCTGCAGGGAAAAACACACGACTGCATCGCATCCCCACCCTCCTTTATAATCCCCTGTTCTCACACAGCCCAGGGAGACCACAGTCACGGCCGGCAGACAACAGGGCCCAGAGGTTGTTGTTAGATTACATGAGGCTGATACAATCTGCCCTCATTAGAGCAGATAAACTGTAATACTGCTGAGCTGTAACCAGACGGCTGGGGGACATGAATAACACTGGACCGATGTGAGAAGCTCTTTATAATCAAGACACACTGTGGGGCTAAAAGCTTTTAAATTGTGACCTTTAGGAAGGTGTGAGCATGTCAGGGGGTGTCATGCACAGTTAAAACAAGATAGACACCTAACAAAGTTTTACTGATCATATTTATTGTCTGTTTTCATCAGATTGTCTGTCACAGAACAGTCTCCTTTTGGGTGCACATATTTGTACATATCACTTGGTTAAGAGGGACAGATCCTCCCCGAGGACAGTCCCACATAATATATTCAGAAGTAATCATGGCAGATGTTTTGATGATAAATCATGGCGAGGTTTCTGAAAGTTAATTATCTTCTTTGTGGCCGCGGTCAAGCCCACAAGCCACAATTTCCCTATCTGAAATCAATCTTTTCAGACTGACGTCACTGTCCTATGAAATAATTTGAGAAATGCTTTGTCACAGATCTGAAAGCAGAGCCGTTCTTAGCTCAAGACAAGCTGAAGCAATTGTTCAACGTCGAGGAAAACAATTGAGACTACAGGCAGCAGCTGGATATTTAATGTACAGACCTGCATGGACCTTTTAATCCAACTCTCTGCAAGATAAAATGAATAAAACTGAACTTTTCCATGAATATTAACTTCTGGGAAGTGTTTGTCTTTCATGAGAATGTGACGGTAACTGTTACCCAGAAACACCCTGCGATCCTGTAGACCGTCTGTCCCGTGAGAACAATCAACCCGGCGAAAACATATATGGTTGATTTATATTCTCATAATTTATTACCATTCCACGTCAACTCTACAGGATGTGAACTGAAATGTGTGTGTTTGGGTCAACGGCACGCGCTCACTCACCTGCCTCCTGGCCGTTCTGCCAGTGGCGTTGTGAAGAGACTGTGCTGGAGTATTGAACTGCTCTGTTCTGTTCTGCTTATTACCTGCCTGGCCCTGTACCTGCTGAGCTTTGGCTTTAAACCTCATTACCAGCTACCCCTGGTATCCTGTATGCTGCAGCTGGGTCCAAACACAAACCTATTACAGCCTGTCCTCATTAGAGAAACAACCATATAACCACGACAACCAAGAAAACAGCGTATTACGACCCGTGTTAATGTTTGGTGACGTGCTCTGGCGGCTGTAGTCATTTTTACAGCTGCAGAGGAGGCGAGGGGTGAGGAGAGGGAGTATGAAGAGTGAAAAGTCTGTATGTGGAGGAGGCCGGACTGTCAGGTTAGATAAGCACTGACTCGAGTTGTTTCAGTTGCACATAATGTAATTGCAGTTACTCATGTTCAGTAAGTAGATGTTTAACAGGAGTGACAGAGGTAACGCAGTGATTTAAACTCAACCAAACTGACTGTGTGATGGCGGTCCAGTGGATGTGTGGCCTTCATAAAGCTTCCTCTTAAATGTTTGACTCCTGGCTGAATATATACTGTAGACAAATATGCACAAATAATGCACCTATAACTGTTCCAACTCTGCACACCTACACAGCCGCTGGGGTGCTTTCTCTGTTTCCATCAGACAACAATATAATCCTGTCATCTTCGAAGTTGTTTTGGGAAATGGCCTGTAAGTGCTTTGAGCGCTAATGGATCCGCATTGATAAACCTTTGCGGGAGGGCCGAGCCAAATATCGATCAGACATCTACATGAGGTTCAGTGAAAGCTCTCAGCAGAGCAGTTTACATTAAGAGGTCAGGGGAGAAAAAGCTGAGCTGCTGATTGACAGGAAGGTCGGGAGGTTTTAGGGTTTTTCATAAAGGAAAGTGACAGATTTTATCCGAAGGGTCGAGAGGTCACACGATGGACGGGATCTTCCGCTTCGCTGTCTGATAAGGGGATAAAAAACGCAAGCAAAAAGATTTAAAATATCTTTAATCATTGGATAAGCTTGTATAATTTACATACTGCATAATATTATTCTCCACAGTAATGAACATAATCACTTATTTGTCGAACTTTTCCACTTCACAAAGAAAAAAAAAATACCATTTTTTTCTCCAGACACATTGCATAACAAAATAATACAAAATAAATGCATCCATGGAAATAAAACACTCACTCAGGCGGGATATTGACTGGACCGATCCAGTGAACTGCAGTCGGTCTCTGTGGCCTTTATCTTTCCATCCTCTCAGCTTTGTGTCGCCTAAGTTGTGTTTTGGACCCGCTTCAGAGCCCAGCGTGCGCTCCGTGGGGTTTTTTTCAATTCGCCTCCATCTCTTTGAGCAGTTTGGGATGTGAACAAAACACACACACAGGGATAAAGTATAAATAAGATTCAAGGAGAGGAAATGCTTAATGGCCTCTTAGAGGAGCTGTCAGGTACCTAGAGACCCGCGTCAGTCCCGGGGTAAGTTGTGCTTGTGTGTGTTTGTGTATGTACAAGAGGAAGGAAGAGAACAGCAGGGCACCGGGAGTGGAAGCTTCCTTTTAGCTGCATGCAGTGTGCTCACTGTTTATCCTACCATCTAGCCTCAAGGGACACACAACCGGTCTTCTGGATTTAAAAAAAATGGCCAAAACTTGCAAGAAGGAGGCCTCTTGACAGAATTTCAGGCGGTTTACAAAGAGGGTGGCTGACCTGTGTTCTGACGTAGAGCAGTGGCAGCATGAATATGTACAGCGGCGTAATGTGCATGCAGTTGTGCTGCGACAAAATGAAAATGCTGCGAAAAAACATAACTAGTATCTGAAGCTGCTGTTTCTAACCTTCTGAGGCTTGAAATTTGACACGACACGTTAAATCCCTCCCTTTAAAGTTATTTTTATCAAACCGCTAAAAGAGCTCTTTGTCACTTCAAGTATAATCCAATGTAATGGCACAAAAAAAGTTTAAAGAGAGCGATTAAAATGGTATCATTATTGTCCTTTTAATGTATTGTTCCTAGAACACAAGGATCATTGTAACTCAAGGACTATTATTTCTATTTATGAGGAAGCGATGGAGTCCACCAACTGTATCGGCTCAGTGATGTTTATACACTTTTTTTTTTTTTACTTTTACACTAATTTCAAGTACCATTTTCTGCTTCTTTTCATTTTTCTGTTGATATTTGGTTCGCAAACAAAATTACTTGGTTAGTTTTAGCAAATCATTGCGGTTTGGCTTAAAATTCACAACATCTTACACATGTTATTAGGAATAGCTTCTCACATGTGTGTAATTTTCTGGTCACCCCCGAGTCGCTAAGCTGTGACATTTCAAAAAAGGTGATTGGTCAGTTGCAATGAAGGTCCCGGAGCTACAAAAATTATGCTCAAAGGGTTTAACATCATCACAGCGAGATCAGATTGTGCATCATGACAATGTTTGCCCCTTTCTAATAAAAAGTTTATAAACTGTAACTAATACCTTTGATAATGATTACTGAATCATTTACCAATGCTTTTAGCTCAGTTGTAAGCATTAAGTACAACAATTAGTTTTGGCTATAAAAGATCCCGCTGGTTGGTGTTTTTATTCTTTGTATTTATGTTTGGTAATAATGCAGTTAGATGCTTCTGATCCATCCATTAATGATCGTGAGTTTCTAACTTTCTAGAATTTCATCATGTCTGCTGATGTAAATGATAATATGCCATTAATAAAAAGATTTAAATAATCAAAACTGCAGTTATAAATGTCTTAAGTAATCTAAAGCCCTTTTTTTGTCCAGGATCCATTACAGACTATCTCTAATGGTGTTGAAGGTCATTCTGATGGTTATTGTTCCGGCGCTGTTGAAATGCCTCACCAGTACTCGTCGTCTCTTTCATCTCATCCTGCCATCAGTCAAACGCTGCTGCTATACCGCCGCTGGCACTGCACTAAACATTGTTTCATGTAGCCACAAGAGCTGAAGCCTACTCGCTCTCATCGTCATGGGAACCATGTGGATATCCACTCGTCTATGTAATCATACTGTTTGACTTGTGCCCAGAATAGCTGGAGGGTGCCCGGCACCTGGAGCCAAGGCAAACACATCACGCACTGGGCATCTGATAAATCCTGGACTTTATAAAAGGAGAGAAACAGAAGGATTTTTAAGGGAGCAAGCCTGCTGTGTTTCCCTCCATACCTTCTGAAAAAATCTGGAAAGTGAGGAGAAGCTTTTCATCTTCGACTGAAGGTTTTTTTTTCCACAAGTGTGCCATTTACTGACACTTCCATTCTTATCCACGCACGGAGGAGTTAGTATCCCTCTTTTAAAAACACCGGCCATGTCTCCTGGCACCTACATTCCCATTAAAACTCTGCCAGTGAGTCGATTTAAAACAATGTACACATACCTATTTTAAACTGGACGTTCCCAGTGAAAACACATTACAGCATCTTGGACCACAGCATGGCTTCAGAGAAACACTATAGCTGGATGTAATGTGTTTTACAGGTTTGTTCCCCGCTCTGAAATCTAGTTTTTCCCCCCATATGGCTCGTCTAATTTGGAAAGAAAACCACAAACTAGCAGAGCAGACAGTCTCTTTGGCATGCGAGGTTGCTTTACAGCCAACACATATGTCAAAAACGGACGGAGGTTTTCATGACTTCATGTCTATATACGGTGGCTGGATGATATACCGTGGGTGAAATACTTATCCAACGACGGATAGATGTTATTTAAAGAGGTTTAGAGGGGAAGGAGATCACCGGGACAGATTTTTTAAAATGTTCCAACTCGTACAAGAGTTCAAGGTCCAGTTTGAGCACAGTTTTCCTCTCCTGTCTCCAGGACTGGCCAACAGTCGCTGTTTCTGTGGTGCCGGCTTTATGGTGCTGTCTCCAGCAAGAGGGCATTGTGCGCGCATGATGTGTGTGCTGGCACGGACTGAGCATTTCCACCGAACCAGTGTGGTGGTGGTGGTGGAAAGAGGGATGAAAAGAAAGGCAGGACGAGGCGAGAGGAAACCCTTTAGTGGCTCGAACAAATGGAGATGCCGAGTTTAACATCTCACTGTAGCTGCCAAAAAAGCTTGCATTGCTTCTCAGGGAGACCTAGCAAGAAGTGAGTTGATTGAAGATGACAGAAAGCTGACTCCCAGTCAACATGTTTTAATAAGCAGATGCATCACGTGTCAATGGAAGCAGTGCTAACAGCTCTGACTTTATCTACAATACTTTCTTTCAGATTCTCCTCATAAAGCTAACATTAGCTTCTAGAAAATCTAGAAGCGTCAAACCATTAAATAATTCTGTCTCTATTCAAGTTAGCCGTGGGCTAAATCGGAAATTAGACTTGTTGTAAAACTTGTTGGGTTAAAGCGGAGGATCTGGGTAATTCTATATTTGGGAAGTCGAGTTGAAAGCTAGGCCGGGACATTCAGGATGCAAATGTGTCCATACGTATTGAAAACCTGGCGCTGCTTGCGGTATCAAAACCTTTATATTGTATCATCACTAGCGTTAGGAGGTTTCAAACACTCGTCACTAAAAGGAAATTGCAGAAATGAAATGAAGGAGAGAGTGTAACTTTTAAGAGGAGCTTTCTTTTGACAGTGTACTGTAACGTATACAGTGACGAGCTCGTTATGTAATATGTTTCCCTCCGTTCATCAAACGTGTTGCACTATCCCGACAGCATTAACATGACGAACTGCTCAAAGATTGTTGTAACACTGACGAATGAGCTGAAAACTCCAGGAAACCTTTTGTGTCTCGTCTACTCTTATCCAAACTTTGGCGGGCCAGCTGGGCTCGGCCAGTCAGTCTCTCTCACACACACACACACACATCACACAAGATTCCATTTGTGGAGAAGAGGCTGCTCACGAAAGCCACTTGACAGGCTTCGAGAAATATTGCTTTTTCTTCTCTGATTGTGTTAAGTCTTCCACGCATTTCTCACGATTCAACCAATAAAGCTCTCGGCACAGGGCATGCAACATCCACCCAGCCAGCGTAACACATTTACCAGTCGACACTCACATGGCGAGAGCACACGGACTGTCGGTCGAGCCATTTGTACACGCAAGCAGAGGCCCGGAGGAGGCAAAAATAACAAGAATAACATCAGTCAAAAAGCCTCAGATTATCATAACAACAGTGCAGTCATCTCAGGAGGGAAACAGGCATATGTAGTTCAGGTTTACACCGATCAGGCACAACATCTGCTTATAAAAACTGACACAGGATACCAGAACGCTTCAAACAGAAAGAGAGAATTCAGCCATATTCAATATTTGCCTACAAACCAGTCACATCTAGTACCTGATGCACAGAGCAGCTGTATTGCGATTCAGTCAATATACAATATTGCAGATGGTTGGTTATTAGCTCCACAAAGACACAAATACTAACAGTGGTACATTATTTCTCAATGAGGGGAAACGTTTACTAGCTGCGGTGCTCCATCTTCTATTTTCATATCCTCTAGTTTTTGTTCAGGTTAAGTACGAGTTTGGGGAGTAACACGTTCACAGGTTCCATCAAATGCTGCTAAATACTTAAGTTTCGCTTTTTTTTTTCTCAATACTTAGTAAAGTAATACTGTCTGTAACCTTATAACCACTTCTGTTTATACAATCGATTTAACCCTTTCATGCATGGTGTTCACGACAGTGGACAGATATTTGGGAGCGATTTTGAGCCATTTAAGCGGGAGTACCATGCTCTAACCAGCCCAAAGCCTTGTCCACAATCACATGTGATTATATTCTCTGTACCTCTTTGTCACTTTGAGATATGACACACATTCAAAATGGCAGGAGGATGAGGAGATGCAGCAAGTATCTCTGGAGTAACTGTTACATCCTTTTATTCTTCTTGTCTTAGATAAACAGACTAATAAAAAACTATTTTAGTTACATAGGGCGGCTATGGCTCAGGGGTAGAGCCAGCGTCCTGTTATCAGAAGGTCGATGGTTCGATTCCCTTGGTCAAAGTGTCCTTGGGCAAGATACTGAACCCCAAACTGCTCTTAATGTGCTGGTTGGCACTTTGCATGGCAGCCACCACAATCAGTGCATGAATGTATGTATAAATTACCGTAAGTCACTTAAAGTCACAAAAGCATCTGCTGAATGCCCTAAAATTAAAAGTGTACATAGGGTGTAGAAAATATTTTTATCCAGGTTTTGGAAAGATGTTTCTTGTATTTTTTCAAATTTTTATTTACTTTGATTGAAAATACATCTGTCCACTGGTATGCGGCAAAGGATACACTCTGCCTATTGAGATGCACCCTTATATTTTAATCGAAATGATATAATTTAGACCTTAAAAAACACATTGCAAGGCATTTCAAGCCTTTGTCTGGAAGCAAAACAAATCTCAGGGAACAAAAGGTAAGGTCATAATGATGATCCAGCAATAGGAATCTTACACCTGAACCTGTGGGTTGTGGCCTAGAAAGACTGTTGGTGTATACAGACTCAATTCTTATTTAAATATCGGCCCAGTCTTTACCCTTTGGCGCATAATGTCCACTGTAGTAGACTGGAATCTGGATAAAAGTATTTCATACATCTCTAATTTAGTTGAAAATATTTCTTTTTTTACTGCCTGGTTTTCGAAAATTAAAGGATTTAACAATTTCTTCTTTTTATACTGTTAATGCATGGAGTCCGCTGCGATGGGCACTGACGCAACTCCTTCATAAATAAAATACAGAACATAGAAAAAAAAGTTATTAAAAAGTAAACGCAGACATTGAAAAATACGATTTTATGATTTAATCATCCATGCATGAAAGGGTTCATTTGTCGGTTTATAGGGAAAACATTGCTCTTCTACTAGCTTCGATGCAGAGCAGCTCTATCAGTGCTGCTAGTGGTGGAGTTTAAGGTGGTGTTGATTGTAGCAGGCCCACCAAAGTATGAACAGAGGAAATAATCCCAGAGCAATATTCTTTAATGGGGGTCCAAAAATGTTGTTGGGCCTCTAGGTTTTAATCATAGATAAGTGTAAGTAGAGGGATTGGCGCTTATTTTTACTTTTCTGCATTAAAAGATCAAATTATAATTTTAAACTTCTAATTTATATCGGCTGATGTTCAGTGTCAGTCAATCTGAAATCATGTTTCAGCTCTCTGGCATATCATCTCGCTGTGCTTCTGGAAAGAAAAGGACAGAAAAGAAAAGAGAAGAGGAAAAAATCAGGGAATGCCAAGAAAGACCCTGAGAAAAACTATGACACAGGATTTTAAAATTGATTTTCCCAAGTTTGCTTGTTGCAGCCCCGTTTGGCTCAATATGGTCAAAATCCTGTAATGTGCATCCACCTTAGTACTGACATCAGTGTTTAATAGAAAGTTAGTGCAGTCACAGGAGGGAACAACAGGACAAACTTTGTCTTTCAAACCCAGTGTCGTTCAACAAGGACAGCCTCACTATGTGCATTTACAAACAGCAGTTCGCTCTTCTTCTGTCCTTCAGTGGTCTGATCTCTGTAACAGGAGGAGTGTTCTTGAGGGGCTTCATCCCCCTCTCTGATTATCCTCCTTACAAAAACGTCACGTCTTCTTGCGACTGCACCCACCGCCAGTGCGCGTCGTACTCCAGGTGCATTTTGCCGTTCATTTTGCAAGTATCCAAGTCGATCTTTCCGTTTTTGTAAGGTTTGAGTTTGGGGCTCTGGTGGGTTCCCAGTTTCTCGTTGAGGCCGTTGCGGGTCGGGCTTCCTGTTTGCATGGTCGCTTTCTCCAGGGCGCCGTTAGCCTTGACAGATTGTGCCTGGGTGTTGCCCTTAGAAACTGGGCTTCCTTTACCCGCCTCTGGAGCCTTGGACCAGACCGGAGCGTCTTGCTTCGGGCTCTCAGACTTGGTTTGTGGAGAGCTGACAGGAATAGCTGGTTTCCCAGTCCCAGTAATGCCATTTCCAGTGATAGCACTGGTAACCACAGTCCCCGGTCCACCTTTCACCTCAATCCCATTTCTAATCCCAGTTCCATTTTCATTGGCCCGAACCCCACTAACAGACCTCACCCCTGTCCCAGCTGCTGAGACCGTGGCCCCGGGGCCTCCCCCTGTCCTGCCCCCGGCAGCAGCCTCTGAGACCAGTGGCGTGGTGGAGCAGATGACCGACTCCGAGCTGGAGGGGCAGTACTCATCCATGTCATCCGCCAGCGTGTCCAGGTAGCTGCCGATGGAGATGTTGTCCAGCTTGTCGTTGGGGTCCTGCAGGCTGCTCCAGGAGCCTCTCCAGGAGGTGTCGGGCCCCTCGCCCAGGCTGTACTGGCTGCTGGTGAGGCTGCTGCAGCGGCTCGTCAGTGTGCTGCGCTCCTCCATCAGCCATTTTACCGCCTCGATGCCTTCATGGACGGCCAGCAACTGCTGCAAGATCTTCACGTCCACCGAGCGTAAGTGAGCCTGCGGACAAAAGATATGGATGAAATTAAAAAGAGACAAAAAGGTTTTGTGGCTTTCAGTTTGTCATGGTTAAAAAATGCTTTATATGAGAGGCGGACAAGCTGTGAACCTGGAGAACCACCAGGACTCTGCAGATATTTATTTTAAGCATTCGGGTTTGGCTCCACACACAAGTGCAAACACCATTATAATGCTATTAAACCCTTGCAGATTACCATAATTGGAAGTAAAGTATAACAAAAGCTGGCGAGTCGAATGTTTGCTGCAACCAGTGTGGAAACATACAAGGTAACGGTGGAGGGGAAAAAGCTCAGAGATGGAAATGAAACAGAAAGAGGCACAAACTGGTGAAACGAGGGAAAAGAAGGTTTAGAGAAGCCGTTCTGTAAGCGGTGGATAAAGCTTTTAAAGAAGAGTTAACAGGGAAATTTGACAGAACCAACTCTGTAGGAGAAGCCAATGAGAGATGTAAATTATATACACTGCGAAGCACGACACATTAAATCAGACAAAAAGAATCTTTAAAAAGACTGAATGTCCTATAAATGCTGCAAACATTTAGTCATGTTGTCATCTGGTATAAAAAATATAATAATAATCGATCAGCAATAACAGCTGGTGTCTTCTAATGTGATCTGTGTGTGTGTGGTGGAGGGGGGGGAGTAAAAATGATGAATAAGAGGAAAAAGACAGTTGCGGTCATGGAAAATTCCTCCCCAGAAGACATTAGCAGAGGTCTGCGGTGCAGCGCAGGGCCAAGAGGTGATATATAGCAGCAGCATTCAAAGCCTGGCCTCATGATAGCCAGCCCTCTCTGCAGATGTAACCAGTGTCTCTCTCTCTCTCTCTCTCGTCTTTCAGTATCTCCGTTTCCTCCACGTGATTTTTTTTTTTTACTTCATTACTTCTCTGTCTCTCTGTGGCCCCACAGACTGTCAGCGTCTCTGGCTGTCTCGAGGCAACTGTAGCTTCTGGATTCATACTGTAAATTGCATAGTTTATAAACAGTTGATAATACCGTGTGATGTTTGTGTTTTATGTCTCACATAATCATCACTTTTCTCACACAGTGATACTTATAATATCCAGGCGGGTCAGAAAGTCCGAAACCAAACTGAGTCAAACTACTTCTATTATGCATTTGTTTCTGCCATCGTCAAAGTCAGTGGGGGGAAAAACCAAATGCTTAAGTTTTTTTTTGAAAACTCATGAAGATTTTTTAGAGATTCAACTAAATACACACTCATGCAAAGTAAAGGGACTTGAAAAATCTGCTTTAGTACAGCAACAAAGTAGTTGTACCCCGTTACTTCCCACCTCTGGTTGAATAACAAACGTAGTATATATGGTGACAAACTGCACATGTAGAAGTTGTACCAATGTTATATGGAAGTCCAGGGACCGTGTGACCTTTGCCCTCTGACCTCCTGGTGTCTTGTATACCTCTTTTATTTCCTATACTGGGTCCTTATGACCCTTCAGGTTACGTCAATAAAACAGTGGACAGGAACGTATTGATCCTTCCTACCTGCCAACCAATCTATCTCCTGCTCCTGTATAATATTAGTATTGATGGATTATTTCTCTAGTTCAGTGAAGCAGCGATGTGTCATTGTAGATTTAATCAGTGTGGATACCTGTCAAAAAAACTCAACAAAACAAAATCTCTCCTTGTCAGTGTGTTTAAGAATCTGAAGAAAACACGAGAAGTATGTACAGAAAAGAACAGAGAGCGCTGCTGGCTGTGGGGTAAAACTACTTGAGCTCATTTTCAAATTCAGTGTCTTCCCCTCATCTTTCTCATTATCCGGCCCACTGTGGTTAAACCGTCGTACTGTGGATGGGTGATTTAGATGAGTGGTTTCCAAACAGTGGGTTTGGAGCCCCCAAAGGGTCCCAAGACAAAACAGAGAAGTCACATGATGAAAATCTGCTATACAAAATACAAATGATCACTCTTTAGGCCTCTAGAAATCCTTGAAATGGACACAACCTTTGATGATTGGTCTTCATTTCATTTCATTTCACAAAGGTTGGGACCATCTATTCAGATAAAACTGCATCTTCATGTTGAGATTGGCTCAGCTCCTGTTATTTTCTGCCAGCTATCTTATTCAATTGTCATTACAACTGATTGCAGTATGGACCTACACCATTGGCTGCGACACTCTCACTTAGTCTGATTGCCTTGAGGCATTCCAATTTCTTGTTTATGTGACTTTAGAGGATTCAGATGAAGTCCCTGGAGGATTACTCAAACCTAAACCATACCCACCGCACGCCCAAACCTGAACCAGCATGACTTTCATTCTAACCAAATGCCAAGTCTCCATCCAAAAATAGGCAGATGGTTGAGCTGTGGTGACCGACTTTTGTACTCACTGGGAGAAGAGCATCCAGAAGGCTGAACCCCAGTTTCTTCAGACTACACCACACAATGCTAACATGTGCTTTAGTGAACTCTGTGTATGTAGTCTATGGATGAACGGAGCTCTGCCTCTGGTGCTGTATCCAGACTTCCCTCATTAGACACATGGGAGTCAGTCATACTATGGCGTGTCTTTCTTCAGCTGTGTGAAAACAATTTTGATAACCGGTCAGCTATAACAGCAACAAAAGAGAGACGAGACACACCTTCCTATGGGAACAATAAAGTATATCATATCAGAACTGTAGAAATGAAACAGACCGTGTGCCTTGAAGGGATGCTGATGCTCATTCAACAACCAGCTGACAAGAATCCTACTGTATTTGGTTTTTTTTCTCGCTCTACCAAAGGGGTAATCTCTATCTGCTCATCCAACCCCTCCATCCACCTTTACTGTACATCAAAACACGCATAAAAGCACACATCACATGGCTGCAGGAAGGATTTGGCACACAAAGAAGAGAAACCGAAGAACCACAGTGTTCTGTCGGTGTGTGTGTGTGTGTGTGTGTTACTGTGAACTCCCTGACGTTCTAACCCTACAGTCAGACATTCGGGGTGGGGTTCAGGTTTGAGGTTTGAGGTCTTTTAGCTGGCAGAGACCGAGGTGCTTAATGAGGGTGGCAGTAAAAGTAGCTCCGTGCCTGTCAGCGCTGAGGTGGCACAATGCTAATGAAGCTGAGCGCTATAACAGTCTGTGCCCACTCTGCTGCTGACAACATACCTCCACTAAATTCACGATCCACTTCATATTCTATCCAGGAAAAAACATTTAAGACGGATCCGTCTCCTAAAAATATCCCAAACCAAAACTATTTGTATCCACTATAACTGGTAGACTGCGAAACTTGACATTTTGGAAAGCTTCATAGTCCTTGCTTGTAATATATTAGAGAGCACTGACTTTACTGGAATATTATGTTGTCCTTTAGTTAACCTGCAACTAAGTAGTAAGTCATTTGATGAATGATTAAATGCATGTCATTTTTCCTGGTTCCAGCGTCTCAGTGGTGAGGATGTGTTGCTTTTTTGTCTTATATAATATCAAACTGTTTATTGTTGAGTTTTACCGCGGACTAAGACATTCTGATGAGCATTTTTCACACTTTCATGACATTTTAAAATCATTGATCAGCTATTCAAGAAAATAGGCAGCAGACTCATTATTAGCTGCAGCGCCAGATTTTTTAAGTGCACATAGTCAGTCACACTTTAATACAGCTCGATAGATATCAAATAAAAACATAAAATAAAACTACAACAGGAGAAAAAAAACAAGTGGGAATGTAACAAAAAGGATAGATTATTTACTTTTATTATCTAAAACACAAGACTAGTTTTTCTTATTGTTTAATTAACAGTCTACTTTGTTTTATTCTTAAACCCAGTTATTGTGATAGTCAAATACAAAGACGATAACATATTTTGTAATTTAACCAACATGCAAATCGTGCTTCATAGTCTTTGCCATTCAATCCAAAATGCCTACAACCTGACTTTGTGCCCTCACTGATATCTGTTTGCGTGCCAGCTGTGTCGTACATTGTGTGCAATGTTGTTGTTCCTGGAGGAAAATTTTTTATGGCCATTATTTCCCGATTTATAATAGCCGCTAATTAAACGATGAAGTCGTTATAGCGTGGACTCAGTCAGATGGAAAAGGTCAAACTGGGGTCAAAAGGTTTCCACGTGAGATCAGTCAGGATGAGTGAGTGAACATCAAGGGCTAAGCAGCCTTTAGGACTGAAACACCATTAATCATCTT
>CAEMYA010000463.1:1271565-1293821 GCA_903131615.1 Diplodus sargus | reverse complement strand
TGTTCGACCTCAGTGGGCGAGGCCTGCGGACCAGGAATATTTAAGGGCGTAACATGTTAATGACGATCGAATTCAGCCGCCGCATTTATCAAGACCCGATCATTCGTACGCTGGAATTGGTCAGATACGAACGTTTCATAAATCACACGTGTGTCCTGTCGTACGACCAATTCTGCGCTCAGATCTGCACCCGTTTTCACGCAAGATTGATAAATGAGGGCCATTGTGTGCAATGTTGTTGAAATTTTTTTATGGCCATTATTTCCTGATTTATAACAGCCGCTAATTAAACGTTATAAATTATAGCGTGGACTCAGTCAGATGGAAAAGGTCAAACTGGGGTCAAAAGGTTTCCATGTGAGATCAGTCAGGATGAGTGAGTGAACATCAAGGGCTAAGCAGCCTTTAGGACTGAAACACAATTAAGCATCTTTTTTTTTTTTTCATTTTTGTGCCATCAGTGTTCAGCCAAACAGATTTCAGTTTTCCAACTCAGGCACGAGGCCAAGCAACGTCTGGCTGATCCATAGGATTCTGGAAAGATCATCTTCCTGTGTGTGTGAGTGTGTGTGTGCACGCGTGTGTGCACTGCAAACAATATTCAGATAAATATCAGTCTTTCACTGCACATTATCCACTGTTATCAAAATGTGGATCCTGTGATTGAGTCACTTGTGGTGCAGTATTTTGAATCACTTGTTTGTACCTTGAACCCAATCTGTGTCTTTGAAGATTGACAACTCAGGTCTTAATGTCACTCTGTCTGTAATAATAATAATAATAATAATATCATTGGCTTGTTTACAACCACTCTTGGATGACCGCCCGTCCCTCTTGCTCCATCTGTCTTTGTCCACGGTTGTAGTGAACTCATCAATTATTGTGGTGAGTGCGCTGTTATCATCGCCACAAATGACCAGGAGAAACACAACTTGTAATCGAACGAAATGTATCCATTAAGTTCTATCTCAGACGTTACTGTAGAAAACTAAGCCACAAGGCGCCCCAGAATCATTTTCTCTTGTTTTGGGATGTGTGAGAATGACTGAATATCTGTGTTAAGACACTCTGTGAGTGATTGAAAATGCATTGTTATAACAAATTCACAGCGGAAGCTCGATCCGTGACGCAGACTCTCCCATGTGGCGACGGCAGCCTCCCAATGTCACAGAGCTACCGAGCAGACTGCTGAATCACTGCCAGCAGGGACGGCACGAACACACACTCGCTCTCTCACACACCAGCAAAATAAACACCCGTCTCTATCGTCACAGTCTCTCTCTCTCTCCCTCTCTATCATGTCCCCTGGTGTCACTGTCTGTCGTTTCACCTTCCCAATCTAACTCAGGCCTTCAGCACACACACGGTGACCTTGCAGAGTCCCTACAGTCTCCATAGACGGCAGAAGGTCGGCCGTGTCTCCCCGCAAACCACCGACCGCTCCATCTGTCTGAGCGCTCATCCTCGTTACATTTCCTCTTTTGTGTTCCTGTTTCTGACGGATCAAAGCAGCGTCCCATCTTGTTTTTTCACTCCCTTCTGTATCATCTCTGTCCCTCGTTCCTGTTCTGTTTCTTCTGTTCAGACTACGCAGCAGACATGTGCTTTTAGATGGCAAACATGCAGGATTTTATTGCAAGCCCAAATGACAACAAATGTTTCACAAGACTAAAATAGCGGCCGGAAAATATCCGGCTTCATTTTTTCCACTTGACTTCTGCAACGTTTCCAAATACTTCCCGCATAGAAGCTAAAAAAAATAAAATAAAAAATTCTCATGAAGGAGATGGAGTGACAGCACATAAGCGGTAACAAATCCCGATGTAAGAGGAAAAGGGGAATATTTCATTGTTGTTGTGATGGTTTTCCTGTGGTGCGAGCGAGGAATCTCGACGCTCCGGTTTGATATGAAAGCTGAGAAGTCAGATTCAGTTCAATCAAAAGTGAGTTATACGCATCAGAAGAAGAGATAAGGGGAAGTGCAACATAGTAAACAAACAACCCTGTCTCTGAAAAAAGAATCTATTTTCAAAGAATGATAAGGCCAGATGAAACTTTCTTATTTCCCTCAATATATACTTGTGGCGACTATATTCCTGTGGTTATTTTTGGGCACTGACAGCACCTGATTTAGATGAGGCAGGGATTATGTGTGTAGGTGCAGGTTGGCAGAGGGTTGTGGTACAAGGAAACCAATCTTTAAAAACGTAAAAACACAGTGTTTGGTGTCTTTAATGAGCACAAGTGTTTGAGATGCATATTTTTTAACACAATATGTTTACAACGGTATCTTCCCAGGAGGGGGGAGAGAAAGGTTTTCCACCTATGGCCTGTTTATGGTGGCCTTCTCCTCCCTTCTGCTGCATGTGTGTTACTGTGTTCAAAATCTACTACGGGAAACTACCACCTCTGAGCTAGCAGCCTACATACTGAAAATAGCAGGTTACATTAACCCTAATCTGGTCGCTGGCGGTACGAGCCTCAGCAAGGTAGCAGTTCTTTCCTTCTTCTGCAAGGATTTAGTCATTTAGATGCCAGGGCTCTCCCCTCAGCGGATGAAACAATTCCCCCCCAACACTATTTTGCAGGGGAACCATAGCTTGTGATTAGTTAAAAGAAATAGAAGAAGCCCAAGTGTTTTCTCCCCTGTAACAGAAGGAGAATTGGTTCAGTCGGACCTCTTTCCACCACTGACGCAATGCTGTGGTCCCGATGTGTGTGCAGAAGCCACTTGATGCATAAAAACCTAACCTTTCTCTAACCTTAACCAAAGGGCTCTTGTTGCCTGGACCTGATCCCACATCACACTTTCCTTTCCTTCACTCGAAAACCTGTGAATAAATTCAACAATTAGGGTTCCTATTAAAACATATTTAAAAAAGAAATTAGTACTACGTACTAGTTTCTCAGAGACGGGGGGTTGTAAACTAAATCTAATGGATGAATTAAGGAGCCCAGATCACTTGGCAATGATTGAATTAGACAAAATCCTCTTGTGACTGTCTTTGAGGAGACAGCCAGCAGCCAGACAGAGAAAGAGGAGCCAGAGATTAAATAGACTTGATTTTGATTCCCTGCAGCTCAGCTCTGCGCTCCAAGCTGACTTTGCACTGTCATTCATCTGCCCTGAGGTGGAGGACAGAGATAGAAAGCGACAGGGGAGAGCTACAGAGAGGGACACAAAAAAAAAACAACAGAAAAATCACAGCACCCGAGCAAAAACACAGCATTCCCCCTGCATGTCTCCCTTTGACAGCTGAACTACAGGTGCTGAAAAAATGCATGTATAAAAAGCTATACAAAGAGCTTCAGTGTGTGTGTGTGTGTGTGTGTGTGTGTGTGTGTGTGTGTGTGTGTGTGTGTGTGTGTGTGTGTGTGTGGCTGACTGCCAGTCTCATGTGGCTTTAAAGGAGTGTCTCTGTATTCAGCGAGTCTGTTTGGATCAGTCATGTCCTCTATTAGACAGCCTGAGACAAAAGACAGAGGCTGTAAAACTGCTCCCACAGAGATGAACAGCAACAGTGAAAATCATTAATAACAACATCTAACTGCTTTCAGCTCGCAGGCCTGTAGAAAATATCCTCTGCCAAACTGAGACATAAGCACTGAGAGGTAGTGCGTGTATATACAGTATACAGGGTTTACGTGAGCAGACAGCCCAAAGCCAGATATCAGATGATCGCATGAAGCCTTTCCACTGATGGAGTACACGTTCTACACGCGGCAGTAATCGTTTCAGAGCTATTTCTTCCAATTACTCTGACACATAGTCCGAGAAATGTCATCAGAACCATTACTGATAGTCAATTCAAGTGTTTCATCTATTTCTGGCGAAGAAATGCTGAACATTATCTGGTTCCAGCTTCTCAAACTTAAGGATTTGCTGCGTTCTTTGTTTGGTTTTTTTGCTTATTGAAAAATATTTTATACATTTTTTCAATTTGACCGGCTGAATATCAAGTGCTACAGAGTAGAAAATGTTAAGTCACACTTGACTCGATGCTTGTGCGACCAGAACAGTCGTGCCCTGGAGCCCTGGTATCCCTGGTATCCCTGTGTCTGACAAACATGTTTCGAGCGGCACGTTTCTCATCATCACCGGCCCAAACAGATCTGCACATCGCTCGACAAACAATCGCTCCGCAAACAATCGCTCCGCAAACAATCGCTCCATAGCATTGTTAGCGGCCGAAAACTCCACTTAACTAGACATACAGAACGTCGTTATACAGCATCTGCCTTATCTGTTAAAAGGTTCAGATTGACTCACACTATGTAACTGATGAATGTGTTCAATGTTGTGTGTTTGTTCCAGTCTAACACACACTGTACTATATACTGTACTGTATCAAGAATGCAGGATAACATCTTGACTCTCCTGACAGTTTACAAGAAGCAGAGAGACATTTGATTAGTGGTGGTGACACAGCGACAACATGGCCCACACACACACACACTGCTTGATCTCACCAGCAGACAGATGATGCAGCCCACCATCAGCATGCTGTGCGGTTACAGATACAGTATGTAACAGATGACTGTGGAGCATAAGAGCAAACAGACACACTCACACACAGAAAAAGCGAGAATAAGTAGCAGATTATAGCCGACTACTTAGCATGCTGTGTCTGTGTGTGTGTGTGTGTGTGTGAGGATGTGGGTCTTATGAGCTTATCAGCATGACAGAAAGTGTTCAGCTTCAGAAAACAGTGAGGAAAAAAACACATCCAGGGACCAGGTTAAGTACACGTGCGCGAGCGTGTGCACACGTGCGCTTTGCATTCAGCATTACTCTGCAGACACCCTGCACATCTTAGTAAGCAGATTTCTGATGAAAGTGCAGCGCTCAGAGCTCTTCTTCTGCACTCCCATTACACTACACTACTCTCATGATGAATGGAAGTCACACACACACACACACACACAGACACGCACACACACACACACACGGAGAGGAGCTCTGTGCGGGACATTTCACTCCCCTCCAGTTAGTGGGTTTTTATCACTTCCCCCGCTGCAGCAGACCTGATTAACGGCTAAAACTGCTAACAGATCAGTCTGACCCTCTGCTCGAAACTGATTTACAGAAACTCTCTGGATGCAACAGAACACTTATGAACTGGCTGACATCTTGTCTGGAGGTGAAAATAGTTAATTTCTCTATACGTTCACATTTTGATAGTCTGATACTGTAGTTTACATAATCCCTATTAAAATGAATGAGCTTATGGGAAGCTTTAGGGACTTAATAATCGTCTGATTTAATGCCACTATATCAAATTCAGACATATTTCTTCTTCTAACCTGCTGTTTCAGTTTATTTAGCCATTACATAAACACGTCGAGCAGTCGATGGACCTGTACCATTGAGGTGGTGTCAGTGGGTGAAAGAGGGCAGAGGGCAAATCCTTGAGGAATCATTTGATTGAGGTGGAAACAGCTGCAATGGCTGCAATATATGTCACGGTCTGGGTATTTAGTTCAGCTATTTCCTGTTTTATTTTGCTAGTTTCATCCTGTCCTTTTCTGCTTTCATGCCTTTCTTGATTGTCCTATTAGTTTCATCTGTGTCTTGTTCTCTCCCTTGTTTCGTGTGCCTCATTTTTAGATTTGCCCCAGCCTGGACAACATTTTGGACAACAGCTATACTGTCATAGAGGTTATATTAAACCTTGCTTATTTTGTTATGTAGCATTTTTGTGCATTTAAAAGTTATGCAAAGTAAAAAAGCCCAAAGTACACGTCAAAGGGAGTTATTTTCTCCTACAGAAAACACTGAAATATATACAGCTGTAGAGCCATGGTCACCAGCTGTAGCAGCGTTATTTTCAGTCACACTACCTTGCTTGATATGACCCGCCCTACTCGACCTCTAATTGGCTACACCCAGTGCCCGTTAAGTAATGTGCATGTGCAACTGTCATCAAAGATTGAAAAGGGGTGAGACGTCTCGCGTTGCCATTTTAAGTGTCAGACAACATTACTAAAACGATTCCTATGGAAGTTGACCTTTTTGTTAAAAAACAAGATCCATTTGGTAATCAGAAACACAGGAGAAGTCTCACTGAAATCTTTTGAGAGGTGAGTTGTGGCAGGGAAAAAACCGTGCAAAGGAAAGTGAGAGTTGGGGAGAGAATTTTTGGAGTTTGGAGTCTAATACCTGTTGGAGATTTGGTTGTAAATTAACAGCATTGGGGGAAGAGGAAGTACTGAGCATGACTGATGAAAGACATTTCTCTGTTCTCAACTGAGATGGATGGAATGCATTAATTAAGGATTCTGCTGTGGATTATCGGTTTCTACTGTTATTTGTTATTGAAGAAAACATAAAAAAATTAAAGGTTTAGTGTTTCATGCATGTTTGCAATCCAGTGCGGCAAAACAAGATATAATAACAGCTATGTGGCAGCTCACCTTCATTAATAAATTTAGCCAAAAAAAGCAAAATACAAATATCCAAATCCTAAAACTGAAAACTGAATACCTACCCACTGATATACCCAAATATTTGTAGCTACAAATGTTTTTCTTTTTTAAAGCAGCCTTTAAAATGCTTTAATAAGTCGCCAAATATACTTGGGTGGCTATCTGGGTGGTCGCTCAAGTAAACTGTATGTGTGGGAAACACTGAGCCTCAGCCTGTCAGTGGTAAAAACAAGCACTTTTAAAAGACGTTACTGATGGTGGGATTGGCCTAAAAAGTTATGTTGCAACCAATGCAACCGTGTAGCCTAAACGCAATATAGGACCCAAGTATATAAATTACTGGAATTCCCCTTTAATATGCTGACACATACAACATCTATGTGGATCTGTGTTATGGATCATTGTATAATCACACTGGCGCAGGCTCATTTCAAAGTCATGTGGTACTCTAAACTAAATTACGCACACAAGCACCATCTGGATGCAAGATACTGGCAAGTATCAAGACAGCCAAGTAGTATTTATAGGCTCATAAAAGTACAGCTGATAATGTTTCTTCAGGAAGTGTTCACTTAGAGTGATGAGAGCGTGATTTCCTCTTTTGGACACTCCAGACTTCTAAAGTGCATCTGAGCTGCCAACATCATGTGCTTGTTTCTACAATGCTGGAGTGAAATGTTTCCATTTCTAACAAACTGATAATGTCTTTCGGTTGTTTCCGATGTGTTTTGGAGCAACTGTCTCACACGACAGCTTGCTTTGTTTAGGCGTTTAGTGGCAGGCGCTAGATTTGCTCTTTGTCACAACCACGGGAATGTCGGGATATACATGATCACAGAAGGGGAAAAAAACTGTAGAGCACAGCATTATTATTGCTCCAGGCCTCCACTGTTTGGAGGAGGTGGGGTCCTTGTAAACAAGAGCACTGAGAGATATTTGTTTGATTCAACAAAAAGACCACGGCGCAACGGGAAATAATCGGCGGTCAAAACAGAGAACAGACTTGGCTGTGGAAAAGAAAACAATGGATTGCAGTTCGTAAACGTCGACACGTGAAAATCGTTTAATATGTGAAAAACAAGTCCTGTTTCGGCCGGATGATGTTCCGATACATCACAGCAAGTCCAAGCATGTATGGAGATGTGAAACGTTAGGAAAACTACAAATTTACACAGTATCAATTGTGTGATAAAGCACCTGAAAACAGACAGATGGATGAATGAATTCGCCACATTTCGACAGGCCTTTGGCAGTCAACTCATTTCCTAGCAACCGCAGACACCTGCAGCTGTTGGCATGGTGAGGAGCAGCTGAGTTACTGACTGAGTATGAGGGGACTTGTATCACTCCAGACGATTCAAATGACAAATATTACTGGTCTGTTTCATACAGTAGCATTTATTGAGTGAGCAAACTCCATCACTCTTCATATCATCAGTTAGTAATTCTCTGCGTGCAGTAAATTACTGTTAGTACATTTTGAGACTAATGGCAAGTAAAGACATACTCTTTATAATTTAGCCTTTTGTATTGGAACTGTAACGTGCCAATGTGAGAAAATATGCTTATTCACTTCCTTGCCAGGAGTCAGATGAGAAGATTGATACCACCCTGTACCACTCAGTCTCTGCTGGTTGCCTAGCAACATCATGGTGACGAAAAAGCCTCCAGGAAATCACTGCTTCCGGCCAAGAAGCAGCCTGGCACCCCACATGAAACCACAACTTGCTCTTTTTTCACTCATGTGTTTGTACGGATTGAACAAACAAAATATTTCAAGTTCATTAGTGAGCCATAGAGGGGGTGGCATGGAGTTTTTATTACCTTTTAAGAGAGACAAGCTAGCTGTTTCCACATGTTTACAGTCTTCATGCTTAGCTGGGCTACACTACCACTGGCTTTAGCTACATACATACCGTACGGACATGAGAATGGTATCACTGGCATGAAGGTTGGTGAGCAGGTTCCCTGAAATGACGAACTATTTCTTTAAAGACTACCAGAATTTTTTTATTTAGTCCCACTATGAGCCACATTGAAACTGGTACTGGTACCACTGTTTAGCATACCAAATTCACATTAACAAGTCCTGTGTTTAGATATAAACCATAAAATAGCTAGAATATCAACTTTGTCTTAGTCCTGATGAACTTATATGTTGACACATTTTATTACCTGGTAACAGTACACAAATCAATTATAACATCAATCATCCACAATTTTTTATTTTTTTTTTATTTTTAAATTGTGGTTTGTGAAATAAGTGGAAGCTGAACAACTGTTACCAGTGCCAGGTTGCATCTTAACACAGGGCAGTGCATGAGTGCATGAAAATGACAATATCACAAGACGCACAGCCAAAAATGATTGGAATTGAATAGGGGTGGGTATTGGCAAGAACCTCACGATACGATACGTATCACGATACTTTGGTCACAATATGATACGTATCACGATATCACGATATTGCGATATAAATAAAGATGAAAACACAAGTACCTGTATATGTACATCAGATGATATATCAGAGGACATATTGAGTCAAAACTATTTCATTCAAAACAGCCTCTCCATTTCATTAATTCCCATTTCCAAATTTCCGGGCAGTAATATTCTCTTTGTCCAGCTCGTTGTTCTTGCTATCTCTCTTAACTTTGAAGCCAAAGTGCTTCCAAACGTCAACTTTAAATTGCGGAGGCGTTGTTAACTTGCCATCCATTTTGCAAAGACCTCAGCCACTCTCTCTACTACAGAAATACACCCGCCGCACAGCAGAATCGCTCTTCGGCGATATATCGATATTTGGAGTTGAAAAATCGATATTGTATTGGGCGGCAAAGTATCGCGATATATTGCTGTATCGATATTTTTACCCACCCCTAGAATTGAATCAAGATGTCAGAAAAGGAGCTTTTCTGGATATTTTATGAAAATGCTTAACAGTATACCGGACCTGCGACGAAACTGCAGTACAGAAATGCCAAAATATGGTTTGAGACAACTTATAAAGTTTCACCATCACATAATGTGTCCATCAGAGAGCACAGACACGCTGATTCTTCACTGTAATGCCCCGCTCAGTTTGTATCTTGTCGTAATTGAAGAGGTAAGAGGTATCAAGATTGTTTGTTTATGTGTTCATGTAAAGAACTACTATAGCTGTAATCAGATTTTTAAAACTTCTTAATACCGATATCATTGGCATCATATTGGCATCAAGAGTCCAGTATGAGACAGAAAATGAGCCTTGAGGATGTCCCAAAAAACACAAGCATTTGTTCTCCATCAGCTGTAGATGTTCAGTGATTATTTAGACTAGGTCAGTCATATCAAAAACAAATATATTTGTATTATAATTTTTCATTATTCTACTATATTATAATTAATCCTGATCTAAGTTGGCATTGTATTGTTTCTAATCAGTGTATACTTTCAAGGCTTGTAGCTACAATTATATACTATGATTATATCTCCTGCCCACATAGTATGCACAGTTTTCAAGCAGCCCTGAGTCACGATGAGCTGACGTGCTGACAGATGTTAAACCACTGGAGCAGCAAATCTCAACCTTAGCAAGGCATCAGTGTGATCTCTCAATACCGTGGTGACTTCAGCGAATGACATTCTGGAAAACAATCTGCCACACGTCCAACAGCTTGTGCCACCACGCGCGCGCACACACTCATACACACGCGCGCGCACACACACACACACACACACACACACACACACACACTTACCATCTCCACCTTCAGTTTCCTGATCTTTTCATCCAAACTCTTCTTCCCCGTCTCCTTGCCGGTGTCGTGCGCGGCGCTCAGCTTGGCGTCTCCCCGGAGAGAGGAAGCATCTTCCCGCATCCACCTGAGCAAACCCTCGGGGGTCTTCCGGCCAATTTTCACCTCTATGTCTTTCAGATCTGGGATGGTCTCGCTGGCGGTGCCTTCATCCATCGCGTCTTTAGTGTGGAAACCGAAAAAAGAAAAAGAAAAATGTATTACGTCCTTCGCTGATCGAGGAAATTGTTGCCTGTCAAGCTGTGAGAGTCACTTCCTATAGGATTGTATGGCATCCTATGCGCCTCCAGCTGAGTTAGACTGCGCCAGGAGAGGAAAACAGTCTGACAGCAGCAGCACAGCAGCGTGTTATTATCACAGCAGCATGCTGCTCAGAAGAAACAGTCCTCTAGCTGTTTATCATCTGTTGGCAAAGCGACTGAGCCCGTATTTCTAAACAAACTGAAAGCTTTAAAAAGGGAAAATCTTCTTTTCGTCTCTTTTTTTATTCCCCGCGGAGTGTTGTTGGCTCACCCAGAGTCCGGTGTGTGATCGCCGCAGGCCGGTGGCGGCTGGAGGAGGCTGCTGTGTCCGCCTGGAGACCCTTAAACTGAGCTACATTGCGCAGATTCCACCTGCATGATGACAGCGACCAGCAGCCGCAGAGTGAGAGGAGACCCCACACCGTCAGCCACAAAAAGTGACATCACCCCACTTCCGGCGCGACTTTCAAAATAAAACACCCGCAGGAACATGCAGCATTTGAGGAATGTGAACTGCCAAAATAAAAGAGCTCCCCTGTTCGAGCTGCGCAGTGAACACTTCAGTCAATGCACAAATACAGCAGCTTATACAGTATAGTGCCAACATCCACAAACTGCTTTTTGATTTTAAAGATTTCATTTGTTTCTTTTACGTCACTCCTCTCTGTCATCGATGTTCGTTTGTCCTCCTATAATGTGCGTATCCTGTCAGGTCTGGTAAGATGCTTAGTTATGTCTTGGCTTGTTTCAACTGTTCTGTCTTAAATAATTTAATAATAATAAAAATAGATATATGTAAAATGAATAATAAACATTGACTCCAATAAGGAAAATATGCCTTATAATATTGTTTATACTGATGCATAAATGTATAAGTAGCATGTTATTGTAGTACAAGTTAAAGTGGAGTTAGTTTTAACTAGTGCATTTATACATTTATATTCACATATTTTTATGCTTTTTTATACTACCACCCTATTACAAATAGGGGTGCAAAAGTGCATTTATCCATCTTGGTCATATCTGTAGTCTGTAAAAGGTTAACATAGTTTTCGACGCCCAATTTGATATTTTAATTTCCTAATTATTCAATTTTTTCTTTAATCACCTTTTCCCTCTGGTCCTGCTGTAGCAAATTTCACCAGTGAGGGATCAATAAATAGTTCCTTATCTTAGAAATACAGACCCCCCCCCTCCTTTGTTCAGAATCTGGCCTATGATTGGACCATCAAATAAACAGTCCATGCACATAAACCCAAATCATGTATACTTCCTTTGTACCATCAGTTTTAACCCCAAAATCACAGCCTCTTGCACAAATACAAACTGAACAGCATTGAACAGTGGTTCGATCAATACTGTACTTTAAAAAGCAAAACAAGACAGGCACTAAAAGTCTTTTCATCTGTTTTAGATTTCAAACTCATCTGATGCAGCTGACTCTAAAATAAAACTTTTAATTGTTGCCAATTCTCACCAAAGCATAAATCTTAAGGAGCTCAAATTACGGTTGCAATACGGTTCAGCTGATTTCATGGAGAAGCTGCTCAGATGTGGCAGAGCCCCTGTGGGGTGAGATGGATGAAGACTCTAATCAGTGTAATCAAGTATGACAGATGTCTGGGTTACTTAAGATATCGCATTACTCTCAATACACTCACACACACTCACACCCTGTGGCTCGACATGACAACCTTCTCCGAGCCTATTCAGACTCAGTGTGAGTAGTGTTTTCCTCACCAGGCCTGGACCTCCTCATGTGGAACCAGGAGCGCTGTGGCTGCCATGATAGATCAGGTTAAAGCCCGTGGTTATGAGACTGGTGGGCTGACGTATTGTAGTGGTTTGGGGGTGAATTAAATGTTTCTGTCAATGGAAATATAAATGGTCTCAGAGAATACAATAAGGTTTGGGATGAGCATAGGTTTTTTCCCTAACATTTTCCTTTTAGCTCAGGAAGGAAAGCATTTTAACATTTTCTTTCACTTCTATATCTGGGGACTGCCTTGTCCAAAAGTGCTGGATAACATAGACACATGGTAGATGTGGTACCCCCCCCCCAGCCATTCTTTCATTTGTGTTGTCATCCATGTTAGTGGTGGAGGAGAATGCAACCACACTATTTTTCTGTGAAGCTCCAGAAATGTTTTGTGGACTACCAAACTTCACCTGACTTTTAATCAGCATCAGGGTGAGTCTTTATTGACTGGATTTTCATTTTGGGGGGAATTTATCCTTTAATCCGTTCACACAATGATGGCTGCCATGAATACTGCACTTCCTTACCAAGGCGCCCCATGATAGTTACACACTCGACAACTAACACACATTTTGTACAGCCAAAAGGGGGTCACAATCTTGGCTAAGGACACTTTGACATGCAGCAGAACATCGACCTCTCAATTTGAGGACAACCCGCTCTACCTCCCACATCTCAGCCACCCATTAAAGTATGACATTTTTCAAAACAAATCAGAAAAATCCCCCAAGAACACAATTACTCATCATTCTGTTGTGGATTTGCTCTGCTTACATTTCCTGCATACTTACCATATGTGTTAGACAGTCTAAAGAGACATTCACTGGTGTAATCTACAGTCAGAGGAGGCCTCTGGAGAGCTGTGGAGTCGCTTTTCCATGTGAACACTCACTCTGGGTGCCAGAGAGAAGCTGACTAAGATCGTAGTCAAACAGTGATGTAGTGGCTTGAAAAGGCAGACGACTCTCAGCTACAGTTTAGGCACTAATTAAATGTACAAGTGTGCCTCAGGGGGAGGAGGGATAAAAGGGGGAGCCGGCATTCAAATCTGGGATGGACAGCATTAAACCACAGAAACCTGAAAGCAGGATTGAGGATGTGAAGTGGATTAAGGGTGTGTCACCCCTTCTGGTATGGCACAAGAGCTGCTGGATGTTCCTTTTCTTCAGTTTGAGATGCTGAACATACAGTACAATACATAGTGAATCATGAAATCCCTCTATTATTAATAAAGCTTTGAACACAAGATAGTGAAAGTGCAACAAAAGGCATTAATACCTGAGCAGAGCTCATCTCAGAGAGAGCGTATCGAAAGGTATAAAGTCTGGATTAATAAGGCTTTCCTGTGATCCCATGATCCTTTGTGTTCAGTGTCACATCTCGTGAGGGGCCCCCGATTTCCCGTCTATGCTCCTGTCGATGTGAATGTAACGTCTCTGCAGAGAGGCATTTCAGAGAACTTTGATGCTTGATTGCTGCCATCTTTGCTCTCGTTCATGTTCACAGGGTAGCAGGGAAGCTCACTCTCATCCATGACTGTCTGCATGTTATTCTCCATCAGTTGTTCGCCGTCCTTTGTGCCAGAAATTAAGATAGACATCAAAACAATTAAGTAGGTTAACAAGGGGTTAGAGTGAGAGCAAAAGGACCTTTATCAGCATGTGGGACACATATCTTAATCCTGCTTTAAAGGGGAGCACTGCAAAGGCGACACGGATTATTAGGGGTGGACATCTCCCCCATAATACCTTTGTTGTGTCCCTGTGCTGCTGGGATGTAAAATCTATCATCCAAACTGGAGTTTTTAAGAGCAAAATCCTTTTGCTTTGGAGGGTACACACACACACAAACAAGCTGTAATGTCTAATCATTATGTTACCATGCAATCAGCCTGGTATCCACGAGGGCCACCATGGCAACAAGCAAATTTTCAGACTTCTGCACACCCACATGGTACAAATGGAAAAAGGCTGCCCACGAGGAGGCAGACCTGCAGTATCGAACACACATTATGTAACACCAGTAGTGACTCTCTGCATGTTTCGAGGGCAGCACAGGTGATCCAGCACCGTTCAAACCTGACTGAGGAATCTGTGTGTGGGACTGTGTGTTCTCCTGGTATCTGTGCGGGTTCAGTGCTTTGAAACATGCCTGTTTGGCATTTGAAGTGACCTGTGCACTCTGGGTTCTGATGGTCCACTGCTCACAGCTGTAAGCTATTCCGTCTCAGATAGGACTCACTCTTGTTTCCTGCTTCCTGTTTTCTACTTAAATGTCCGGAAGACACACGCCTTCTCCATCTTTGAGTTACTGAGTAATCTGACATCATACTGCCAATGTCGTTCCCCCCAATCTTTGCCCCAGTCGTACGTACATTTTTTATTTATTGATTGTATTGATTTATCGATTGATAGTAACAGCAGCTTGTACAAGTGGGTCGAGAGACGTCAGTAGTAAGTTAAGCATGGCAGAAAAAAAAAACCCATTGTGATTGGTGATTTTTCTAGTCCTATTATAATATTGACAGCACTTTCAAATTTACTTCTTCTTCTTCTTCTTCTTCTTCTTCTTCTTCTTCTTCTTCTATTAGCCCTGTTAAATCTACGTTTCCCTCACTATGATCCTTCTGGATTTTTTTGTAGACAATTTTGTTCCCTCCTGCAGCTCCCTGTTCCAGAGGAGCTGATCTCTCTTTGAATTACCTCTCCAGAGGTCTTTCATGAGCTGAGGCTCTGTGGACTTTTCCCCACTCTCGTTGTGGAGCTTGCACTTGCTTAGGACCCACTTTTGATCTGTAAATCTCCTCAAGACACTGCATGTGATGGTGGAGTTACACCATTAACACACAGCTCTTTTTGGTTCTACTGTCGGTCTGGTTTATTATAATACAAGTTTACCCTCTGGTGGAAGAGTTTGGATTAGTATGCAAGAGCGTTCAGAAACAAAAATGTGCTTATCGCATGCGTATCATGATCTTCTAAGATAGTGTTGTGACCTACAGGATAACGAGGATGCACAGTCATTTATTGCTTTTGTGGAATATCTCCTCTCTGTGTTTACACGCTCTATCAACGCGTCACACAGTTGAGAGGATTAGTTGGTTTTTTTTATTTGTGATGTCTACATGAGAGTTTTTGGTGAAATGAAAGGTTATTTAGACTAGTATCACAGAAAAGGAAGAGCATTTCTGTGGCTTTTCTTCAGCATTTCAGTCATTGCAGTGATCCTGATGGTTCACATTCTTCTGTTAGCTATAGCTGACACGGGCCAGAGCAGAGGTGGGGTAACGCAAAGATTTCCCTAAACATGGCTTCAAAACAAAAAACACCTATCACACAACTCAAGACATAATTACTATCATCCTGTCAGACGAGATTTTATGAGGTGTGAGTTGACACTCGCCAAATGAGAAGAAATAAATCAGAAATGTTATTTCCATTTTCAAGAGAAAAAGATAGAAGTGATGACTAAGATTTTATTTATAGATGAGAATAACAGTGGGGACTTGATATAAACAGTCTGTGGGTAAAACACATATCCATACTTACACTATCTCCCTTTTACACTCTATTCCACGCCCTCGTCACTCCCAGGCTGGACCTGTTCAACCTGTCTGCACCGGGATGACACAGTGGGTGGATGAATTCTGCAACTGTCGATTGAACTCTTGTTTTGTCTTTTTAACAGTAACAGGAGGAGCAGAAGGAGCAGGAGGCCATGGAGGCCGACAACGCAGAGGACATCGAGTCCCTCATGGAGGACATGGACTACATCCCTGGCCACTTCCACCTGGACCTCAACCTCAACTGTGATCATGTTGGGCCTGTGAAGCTGAGACTCAGGGACACTTACCTGAAACAGGAGAGCCTGCGAGGCGAGCTAGAGGCTGAATCTGGATATCTGCAGTATGCTGTTCGAAATCTGCTGGGTCTGCTGGCCTTCCACCTCGAACAGCTGGACACGGCCGAGGAAATATTCAGGTGATAATACGCTGTCATCTTTTCTCTTCAGAGTATTCTGATTGAGCAAGAGGCCTCATTTTGAAACACCAATGGTGCCTCATTTCACAAGAGATCTTGACTTGTAATTGACTTTCACAATAGAAACACAGCATTATGAAGTGTATCTTACCACACATACGACATACGACAGCTAACCGACCACACTAAATGCCCACACAGCAGTAGGAGAGGCAGCACAGGCGCCCGACCCAACCTTTACCAACTACCTTAGGCCGAAAACGTCAACGTAAATCAAGACCCACCCTGTCCTAAATTCTGAGTAATCTTAAATGCCTGCTGCACATAACAAACATATTGTAAGCATGACAAAACAAAGATGGCTTGTATGACTTGGACAAATGAGATCGCAGGTCATGAATAACAGAAATTGCTGCAAAATATTAATCTGATCTAATCAGAATCTTAATTATACCCACAGTAAAGCACAATTTTGTATTGCAATGTAATTATCCCTTGTTTAACGTGTTTGTCTTATTTACTTTTTGTAGAAGGCGTAAATAGTAGGCGTACTTTTCCTATTTTGCGATACTAATGCTTCATATTATTTAGATGCTCGTATATTTTCTATGATACCATTTCAGTTTTAGAAAAAAAGTTTTGTTTGATCCGAATATCTTAGTTATCATAAAAAGAGAAGATGTGTTGCTCTATTTAAGACGATGCTGGCCAAAATTGTGTCAGGTGCTCTTGGAAAAAGGAGAAAAGGGTGATTCCAAAGCCAACCAGGTACTCCATATCCTATTATCAAACAAAAGAGGAAGGACAATATTCAAAAAGGCCTTTGTTGTATGTACTTCCTCTTTGCTACTGACACTTACTACTGTAGCACCAATTTCCTGATCTCTTTCCAGCTGTACCTGGGAACAGTAGTGCTTTGTGTTATATGCTAATGTTAGCTTGCTAATATTCCCCAAATAACAAGGGTAACCTGCTAAAGATTTAGCCTGTATAATGATTACCATATTCACTTTGTTAGGAATGTTAGCATGATAATGTTCTCATATTAGCGCTAAACATAAAGCACAGCTGGGGCTGATGGGTCTGTTGTACCTCCACCGAGGAGGTTACGTCTGTGCAGTTGTTTGTATGTTGTTCGGTTGGTTTTTAGCTAGACTGCAGGAAAACTACGGAAAGGATTTCCACAAAACCCAGAATGGGCACGAACCTATATAAAAGGAAAGATCCAGGAATCTTTTCTCACCTTCTTTGACATTTCGATATAGGAGGTTTTTTTTTGCCATTTATGATCATTTCTCAGGGAATACTGCATGGATCCTGAGGAAAAAAAATCGGGCATATTTGGGTGACAGTTATATTTTTTTCATGATCAAAAGTCCAGATCTAGTGTATTTAAGTATGTTTCATTTGATATTGGATAAGGTCTGATTGAATTGAAGGGGACAGTTGGGCCGTGGCTGAGGTATGCGCTCTATCGAGGGCCGTTCTAGTTAATACTAAAAGTATCAAGTCTTACACCAAACAGCTATGTATAATTTTGTCCAATCGTCTGCACCAGTGTCAAGAATTTTCACTAATGCTAAAAAATGGTCAAACCCATAGTGACACCAGAGGATAAATCAGGGGGTAGTCATGGAAGTATTTAAAAATGTAACGGTCATCTAAACTCAAATTGTATGTATTATCATATCTTTTTACAGAAAAAAAGATTGACACATCATGGAATAACTTACGTTACTTCAGACCTTTTGGGACCTTTTTTTTAACCCCACTTTCTCTGTGCATGTTGGCCTTTCAGAAGCATATGCAAAGAAGACCCCGGTAACCTCAATGCCTGGGCCAACCTGGGCTACGTGTACGACAAGCTAGGCAGAGAACTGGATGCAGGGGAGTGTGTTGAGAAAGTGTCCCACTTTATGGGCTTGGAAGCTGGAGCGGCCTCTCAGGACGAGAGCAGGCTCCTGGCGGCCCGATGCCTGGCTGAGCAGGCCTACGTGTATCCGTATGATGTGGAGCTGGACAGTGAGGACGACCTGAGAGAGAGGCTGACGGCAGCTCTGAGACTTTACAACAGAGCCCTGGACTATGGCGGTCAGCTGGTGAGATGAAAACAGATAAATACAGTAGTAGCATTTTATTGGGTAGAATTTAATCTGTGTTATAAATGAGATATTTTTGAATCGTTTGCTATACTCAGAGTTATTTGACTTGTTTGCAGTTTTGCTCAGAAGTTTTAAGAATATGAAACCTAGCTCACAATAGCATGGATACAAAACTATTATGAGTCCAAAATCAGGTCATTTTTCAAGCCAGTTTCATTCTCATTTCAGCAAAGTTGCTCTAGCATGCTATTTTTAGTCAGGACAAGTGCAAAAATATGTTCCTTTGGGTGGAACTGCAGTTAAAGAACCCTGTACCTGAAGACTTAAAGTGAAATTCTAGCCAAAATGCAGCCTAGGCTATTTTTGTGAATATATATGAGTCAAACCTTCGTGTAAAAGCATAATTACAAAGAAAGAGGCACTTTTAAGTTTTACCGTATTTTTGTTTTCGGGTCAAACTCATTTTCAATGGGAGTGAATGGGGCATGACTCATATACATTCACAAAAAAAAAGCCTGGATTGCATTTTGGCAAGAGTTTTGCTTTAAGTATTAATTCCTGCACAATAACTGTCTTTTGAAATTCTAACTAAAGACTGTTAATGAAGAATATCGTTGTTTTTCAGATACCGACAGAGGAAAAACGAAGCTGGTATTTTAAAATGGCAACCATCTACATAAGGTACAACACCGGCATCAAACAATGAGCACTGCTTCACTTCATGTGGAAATATTCCTTTGGTTAAGTCATTTTCTTGCTGCAGGCTGGACGACATCGTAAAGACCAAAGACGACTCTGAATACTCCAGACTGCCCCACTACAATAAGGGACTCAGGCTTCTCAAAGCATCACTAGAATCTGAGAAAACAAGATATAAAGGTAAACACCCCCATGATTCTGTGCTTTGTTTTTTATTGTTTCATATAGTAGTTACACATTTTTTTCAACCTTGAGGGGGACTATCGATAATCTTAAGATGGATAAGTAAAGTCGTAAGAACCCTGATTGTGCTCTGTCCCCTCAGCTCTTGCCTGGTGTTATGTTGGCATCATGTTGGAGAGAAAGGAAGAGTTCACCACTGTTCCCATGTCTATACATGACTGTGGCTACTCAGCCTCAGATCCTCTGTCCTGCTATGGAACTGTAAGTGAACCTTAACATGTAGATCTCTCACCAGATACCAGACAAGCTAGGAACAATTGAAGACAAAAAACTAGATGATATTCTGCTTTATTTACAACAAACTGCAACCTTATTGACTTGGAAAATCCTCTTTTGAATTGACAAACATCATATGCGCAGAACATGGCACAATTCAAGCAGGATCAGAATGTTATTTGTAGTCTCTCTCCATTCTCTATACCAAAATAAATAAGGTCCCATGGGGTCCACCAGAAGGAGTGTGAGTAACCTAAGTAACCTACTGAGTAAGAAAGCCATGACACTAGCTGTAAGCTGCCAGATGCTTATGTGTTGCTCATACCTCATTGCCTGTTGAAGGTGTTACTGATACCATTCAGCCAGTACAGGTGACATTACAGCTCCCTCTACCATTGCACTCCAGCCACGGTGATGCAGTTATTCTAATCATCTGCCCCCTCAAGTGGTTGCCAGTTTGTTACGGTGTCTCCATAAAAATGTTGATATGATAAGTGACTGTAATATACTGTATGTCTTAGATGTTTTACTGCAAGTTCACTCCTACTCTTTACAAGAGAGTTTGGGCTGACTCTTATTTTGACCATAACATACAGTTTAACTGTCTGTGTCCACAGGCTATTAACTTGGCGAGCGATGATGCATTCACCCTGAACCTTCTGGCAAAAGTCTTCTTTCTGTTGGGGAAACACGAGATGGCCACAGGGATTTGTAACATGGCCCTGAACGTGCTCCCGGACCCAGAGCTCAACTGGCAGGCCTACTGCACCCGCGCAAAGGTACAGCAGCCAGGGTACATCAAGTCAAAGCCAAAACCAAGCTGGCAGAACTCAGTCAATTAGTATGTGCTGGAGGTTTCGCATTAATTTAAACTGTCTTAAAGGTGCATAGAATTCATATATTCGTACAAGTAGACCTGATGCTTGAGCTTGTTTGGACTGTATATGTTTCTGCTTTTATGGTAAAAGCGGTGATGTTATACTCAAATCACTCGCATAAAGTGATTTCCATACAAATGATTAAACTTTTGTATAATGTAAATATGTATGAACTTTTTCCTTTTAGATCAATATGATGGTCTACGTCAGAGACCTGGAAATAGCAAAACGTGGCCAAGGTGGAATCGCAGACCGGCAGAATCTCACTGAGGCCAGAAAAGACCTGGACAAGGTCCTGACTGTACGTCCGTGTCTGCGGACTCACCTGGAGTTGGCACAGGTAAAGAGACAAATTACTAATGATCAACAGAGAAGGCTTTTCTTCAGCAACAATGTTTTTTGATTTAATGCCTTTACCTCTAGGTGTTCTACTACATGGGTGTAGACGCACTCCAGGAGAGTCTCTTGGTGGATGAGGCGGCGGTGAACAATGCATTGGTCAGTCTATCCCATGCCCTGAAGTTCGAGCTGGCTGACAGCTTGCCGGACCTCCACGTGCTGCGAGGACGCTGCCTCCTGCTGAAGGGTGAGGAGCAGAACGCTGCAGACTGCTTCAAGCAGGCTGTGGAGCTGGAGAGACCAGGGAGCACAGACACCACAGCCCTGCGCTGCCTCCTACAGGCCCTCCTGGCTCTCTTCATGCAGGCAGGCTCTGATCCCAGCCTGGCCATCACCCAACTTGAGCTGTGGGTGCAAAAGGCAGAAGAGAGGTACCCTGGGGATGCCGTGAAGGCAGAGCTGAAGTGCCTCTACAGGACTCACACAGCAGAGGTCACAGAGTTGTCGAGGGCTCTGATCAGGACAGGCAGAATGGGCCTAGTGAGGAGGCTGCTGGAGACGGTGGTGCCTAAAAAACTGGGCAAGAAGAGACCAATGGCGCGATCTTTCTCGTACACATGAGGCCAACATGTGACTTTGCAGGCTTGTGACCAAACCAGACCAGACCTGCAGTAATTAATGAACTTCATGACATGCATTTCACAACTCAAATTAACAGCAGCGATGCACTGTAATTGAGATGTCTTTACTGTAACCGTTTTTAAGCTGTGATTCTTCAATTATTAACCTGTTTTTTGGGAACTTGGGAAGAGTAACTGTTGGAATGGTTGGATCTACAAAATAACCTACAGTTACAGTGTTACAGCTCAGACAGATTGTCCTTTAAAGCTTTCTAGTTTGTTAAAACCTTTGAGTTTTTGAGTGTGCTTGGTTGTACATGTATATTCATCATGTAGAGGATATAGCCAGGATGTCCCGCTTAGTCCTTCCATGGTGGCCATATGAATGCAACACAGGTCCTATTTCTGCTTAGTAATATTTAAATCATGCCAGACTACCTCTCCTTGAGTGGGATATTTTAATGCTCTACCACTGAGGACCAGCAGGTAGAGATATGCACCTGTCAGATGTTTCCTTGTTTATGAGTGGTCCTGTTTTTGGTGCACAAAGGATTAAAGCTCAAGCCTGTTAAGACTTTAAAGTGACTTTTGAATCGTTTCTTATGTGATCTATGATTTTGATCTACAGATAGTCGACAAAAACTGAATAGTGTGATAATAAACCCAACAGATGACCAGTGTGTGACAGAACTGTTCACTGCTTTAATCTAAACACTAGGGCCCTCATTTATCAAACGAACGTACGGCAGAAACCGTGCGTACGACCATTTCCACGCAAACTTCGGCATTTATCAATTTGGACGTGAGTGGAAGCTACGATCAGATCTCACGTCAGGTCTGAGCTCGTGTACGCAAATTTGAGTGTGTGGATTTGCGGTGCAGCACAGCGAAATCTGGCTGAGACTGAAAATACTTATTAAACAAACCTCAGCTGTCATTAAGCATAAGCAGTCAC
>CAEMYA010000463.1:1253449-1266148 GCA_903131615.1 Diplodus sargus | reverse complement strand
CTATGACTACATTGACTATGAGTGTAAAAAGTAAATGTAACAGTGCAACTGATTACATCACATTAGGCAGTATTTCATTACTGAGACCTCAAGGAAACAAGATCTGTCGGGTGAATAAGAATCATTGTATTAGTCTCACATGGGGAAAAGTTCTGCAAAACTTGACCCTGACGTGATTTGAACACGCAACCTTCTGATCTGGAGTCAGACGCGCTACCGTTGCGCCACAGAGTCGGTGACGACAAAGTACAAACAGATCAAAATGACGCCCTCTAGGTGGCAGACTAATCTCTTCAGTGATACAAAACTGTAAGGTGGAAGTGTCATGTTCTCCATCATTGAAGTGTGCAGCAACTGGATGATCACGCTCATTCCTACGTGTAACGTGCGTGGAGGCGCGCGTAATGACGCTGTTAATGGGAAATGATTTGTTTAGTGTGAGGATGAGAAAAGCTGTTCTAGAGGTGCTGTCGCACTGACATGCGATTGAGAAGAGTAGGAGGTGATACAAGTCACAGAGAAACGTTTACCTTTTGTTTCTTTTCTTTTTTTCCCCTACAGTCTCATTAAACCTCTTCAATCCAGTCAATAGGATACCCATGTTGGACAAAAAATATGATACAAATAAAAATAAACCTTATCTCAATTAAATCCATTGTAAAGTTCAGATTATTATCGAAGCTGCCTGGTAGAGATAAAATCATGTAGTTCTTCCACATTACCTTAAAAGGGACAAAAAAAACAAAACATTATCAAATATATCTGTGCCATTTCAGAATTAATATTACATTTATCAAACGCTTTTATCCAAAGCCCTACTAAGGCAAAAGACCTTAACTCTCCAGAGTGTGAAACTGAGAAAAATGACTTTAAAGTTATCTTAATGTCCTGACAATTGAGTTATAGGTATAATATTGTAATTTTCACAGTTTGTAGTGTATACCTGTATTAATCTATCTACAATTTTTTTTTAACTCAAATTTGACCTTTGACCCTTTTTCGGAAGTTACTGTATTCTGCCTTAGCATTGCCCATAAAATGACAATTGGTTGTACCAAGGCAAAAGACCTTAACTTCTATTTTATAGCACAATGTTATGATAACAGTGATAACTTTTACTTAAAATGTAAGCAATAATGACCCTATTGAACTCACTATCATAAAATGGCTTTATATTTATCAACATCATATGAAAATGATAGATCAATACGTTTTTTCTGTATTTCATACTCATACTAGTACCACACAGGCAGTCGCATGATTTTTTTCACACACTCTCTCTGACAGACGTCACTATTAACAATGAGAGTGTTTTGATGTTTTAATGCATATAAAACATGTACTTCTGTTTGGATATGAGGCACTAATGTAGACTCATTGTTTATGTGGATAACCAGTAGCCTAGAACAGCAAAGATATTTCATAATCATCTCATTGTAGCATCTGAATGTTGAAAGCCAGTCTGCTGAAAACATAGTAGGAATTAATATTTCTTGGGATTTTACTTGCAGTATTTGCATTATTATCATACATACAGGAATAAACTTTGATGATGTGTGTAGGTCTTTTCAAAAATTATGAATGAACACTGTATTGATATATTTTCCTGTCTTTACAATGTGACACCTATGACATCAACGAGTCACATGGTGGATTCGTCCAATGATCAATTTTATTTTCTGTCTTGGCAAATCAAGATGTGACATCCAGCTAAGGAAACTGCCTGATTTGCGACTAGCTTTAATTTCTCCTTCAACCCACATCTACACTAAACTCTAGGATTGCATTGATAGATTTGAAAGCCTGTTGCTGACAACCTGGGAGTTTTGACTGGCCGGCAGCAAGTTTAAAAACTCGTGGTGGATTTAATGGATTTGCTTTTTCGTCGGATGTTTGGCATGGATTTTATCCAGGGTTCAGCAAAAGGTAGGCTGTAAATTACTATATTCCTGCTGCTGGTGCGTGGGTGTGTGTGGAAGGTGTGTCGTTTCAGCTCCAACCAACTCGCTTAGTTTTCAGTCAGCTGACTGTCATTGGCAGGCAAGAGCTAACGTTAGCCTATGAGAAGCACATATGTTATTTCGGTTGTACATGTAGCCTTGTATTACGGATTGTGAATGAAGATATCCTATAAGCCATGCTCTAAAGCACCGCTTGTTACTGGATACGTTGTTGATTATGGCTTGCAAAGTGTTTGTGTCTAGTTTGTGAAGTAGGTTAGCCTACTAGTTTGCACCGCTAGCTTAAGGCTACCGCTAACTATTACTGGACCGTAACTTCATTCATGTGTTCAGGAGCAGCGTGAAACGAAGGCAGAGAGCGGCATCTGACGTTACGATCTTCTGCCACAGTTTCCCCTTGGCTTTTTGAAGTTACGGCAAAAACATAATCTTATTTCTCCCCCAAAACAACTGAATTGAAACTTGATGTTTGTCTACATGATAAAACTTATGTTTATTGTCCCAAAAATGACAACAACTCATTTTCGCCCAAAATCGAAGTTACGGCCTTTTGCCTTAGTGCGGCATACATTCATGGCGGTGGCTGCCATGCAAGGTGCTGAGCAGCACGACAGGAGCAGTTTGGGGTTGAGTCTCGCCCAAAGACACTTCGACATACAGACCAGGGGAATGAAGCCAGCGACCTACAGATAACAAGGCGCTGGCTCCATCCATGAGCCACAGCCTCGGAGTTTTGGACAAATGTGTGTTTTTTTCCCCCCGGGTTATAAACAATTCTCTCAGCCCATACTAATCCCAGACACTTGTCAATAGAAGTATCCACTGAAATTCAAGTAGATTCTTTTTCATGATGGTGTTACCTGAATGGAAGCATTATCCAGGTCATGGAGTTTGAAGTTCAGAGCCTCCAAACCATCGTTACTGTAAAGGCTGGCGATGACCAACGTCACCAAAAGGATCATCGGCCCAGTCAGTAATGCAAGAAAATCCTGTTAATAAAATCTATATAATCTCTAATATGATGGTAGGGTATGGACATAAGATTTATTTATTTTTTTATTATTTTTTTAAAGAACAAATTCTTACAGGCGGGACAATAATGAGGTAATCTGAGCAGCCTGGACGATATAAGGATGCTGACAGGACAAAAAGTCATCTTCAGTTTCTGTAATCCAGCCATTCTGTCTGACGTCTTCCAAATGTGCACACACCACACGCGCCTCTTGTTGAGAAGTCGGTGGGGTCGTTGTTCAGTTTTCTATAGAAGCTGGTGTTTATTTCTCCGTATCTTAACCTGGAAGCCTTTGAAAAGTGAATGGGATGGATCACTCAATGCACTGCATGAAAAGTCGTATTTTCGTCTCCGTAAACGGCCGGAAATCTCCCTAATTTTCGTCAGTTAACATCAATTTACAGCCTGTGAACGTCGCGTTCGTCTGTTTTTAAAGTCAGTACTGATCTTTCACAACCATTATCTCCCAGAAGAAGAAAAAAACATTTGAATATATTCCAGAAACTATGAGTGTCCAGTGAGCATATTTTATGAATATTTCTCAATTTTATTTTGAAATCGCTCCCTGGAATTTGAACCCACCAACACCATTCTACTTCTCATACGTTTCCAAAGTCGGTATTGATCTTTCACAACCATAATTTCCCAGAAAAACATTAAAAAGATATCCCAGAAACAATTGATTACACACAATGGCGTCTTTATTAGCATCATGTAAGTCCAGACTTGCAGACAGCTCTTACAGCAAACAGGAGCTCACGGCCTCGGTATGAGGCGAGGTTAGTCTGTGAAAACAAAATGCACGGTTAAGATCGATATCTAACGTATCTATTTCCTTATACAGCAGAATGAAAGCACTTGTTCCGGTTCGTGGCGCCTACAGTTTGTCTCCGAGTTGTGAAGACGGCGTTCTGCTTCCTGTAAATTACAAGACCAAAGAAATACAATTTTATAAAGCAACTTACACTGGTTCTGCACACTTGTTCTTTTACAAGGCTACTGGGCTACTTAAAAAAGCTTTGCTTTTAGGCTACTTTAGCTTAGCTAGCAGTCACCAAACATATTCTTACCGCAGTTCTGGGGTTGTGCACCCGTCTTCTCTTCTTAGAGTTCGTCTCTCCCACACAGTTTTTCGACACCAAAGGAGCCAACCTGTCCTCTATGGAGAGCAACCTGGAGTTTAAGGCGGTGAACTGCCCATTCAAGTCGGCGAGCTGCTCATTCACATCGGCGAACTGCTCATTCACATCGGCAGCAAACTGAGTAATTTGACGAGACAGCCCACTTGCAGCATCCAGCAGTTTGTTCTCGCCCGTCCGACTGGCTGAAAGGGGTTGATTGTGTCCATGCAGAGGAGTTAAAGGGGAGTTGAAGGCGAAAGGCCGTCCAGCCATTGTAGATTGTGATTTTTTCTCCCAAACACCATTTTTGAAATAGCGCTTTCTGTGGTCAAAATACTGTGTATGACAGAGTTCAGTGTTGCAGTGTTCACAGAAGCGCCGAGGTCTTTTCTTCAGGTTTGGGACTTCCATCTTTCAGCTGACGGCACACCGTGTTAATATCACGAGCTTCGTAGGCACACCGTGCTGGTTTATATCATGGACACGTGAGCTCGTCTCGCGAATTCTTCCGTATAACAATGACCTCGCATGTGATTGGAGGAGCCCGATGAGCCGTCCACCCCTCGTCCAATCAGTTCAGACAACGGTGAGCACCACAATTGAACGGTTCCACCTGTACAGCTGTGGGCTACAGATATTGTAACTGTACCAGGTCTCCCCTTTAAACTGTCTCGTTAAAATGTGGTTGCTTTTCATTGTTGTGGTTATTGTAAAAAAAATAATTAATACATGAAATACGAATATCGCATTATAATGCATAACTGCATCTTCTGCACGTGTTGTTTTCCCCAGACGAAACAGCAGATGACCAAAGCATTCATCTTTTCCTGGACTCCAGCGATTCAGAGTCAGTGCAAGATGATGAAGACATCTCCTGTTAAGTGCTAAGCATCAAATTACCTTATACAAGTATAAAGTTCCATACATGCTAATCCAGAGCGCAAACGGGAAAACCCAACATGTTTCACCCACATTATTGTTTTCCTGTGTTTTCCAACTAAAATAAACTATTGAATTATAAACAATTGCAAAAATCACCTAAATGAAGTTCCCCACAGACTACTTTTAACAGGTTCATTGCACTAAAGCTAGCTGTTTGAGATGCACATGAACTTTTCAAACTACAGTTTTAAAATCTTTTCATACTCAAATGGCCTTATTATTGGTCTTTTCCCTCTCAAATGGACATATTCATGCGCTGAGTACGGTCGTTTGAGGTGCTGAGTATGGGCATTGTATGCCCTGAATGCATGCATTTTTAAATGTGTACTTTACATTTGCATAGGATGAGTATGTGACTGAAGAGTATGAAGAGGGGGAATGCCTTGCTGACGAGCAGAGTGAAGCAAATCCTCACATACAAGATGGGGGAGGGGCATGGAAGTGATCAGTCCAGAGGTGAAAAAGCAGAAGACTTGTTGATGAAACTTCTGGCCATGATGCTTTTGTCATGGCAATCAACCTTCAAGATTTCTGACAATGCCATCACATCACTTCTTCTGTGCATCGAACAGTTCATGTAGATAATTGGAATATTGCTTGCAAAGGCAGAGAAGAAATTAGCACAGAGAACATTTCCAAAGACTTTATTCCCCTTGAGGAAATGGACTGGTATCCTCCGTGACAACTCCTTACAGTATGTGGTTTGTCCAAAACGTATGACAATATACATTCTTACTGAAACCAAGAGCTCTTACTGTTCTTACTGTTACAAGAGTGTTGTGCAGTCTCTGGGAGGACTTGTTAAAAGACCTGGATTTGAAGAGAAATGTGAAGAATGGCTAAAGCGGAAAAAACCTGAGGGTGTGTTAGGAGACATATATGATGGATAAGTATGGCAGGATTACCAGTTTTCCTTTTTTAGCAGGGCCAAATAATTTGGCCTTGATGCTGAATGTGCACTGGTTCCAACCTTTCAAAAATGCACCTTATTCAGTTGGAGCCATCTACTTGGTCATTTGAATCCACCTCGTGAAGACCTCGTTTTAAGGAAGAAAATATGATTCCTGTTGGTCTAACACCTGGACCAAAAGAGCCATCACTAAACATAAATGCTTTCTTAGACCCCTTATTTGACGAGCTTCCAGAACTTTGGCATGGCATGATTCTGGTAGACAGCTCTTTCTTAGGACTCCAGGTTTACAGAGCAGCTCTGCTTTGTCTTTCATCAGATATCCCCGCAACTCAAAAATGTGGAGGCTTTGTTGGACATGGAGCATACAGAGGTAATTGAAATCACCAGAATGTCAAACATTCTTTGCTATAATTAATAAGCACTGATATTGATAGTTGTATCAGTAAAATCAACACGTAAATATAAATTACATTGTTTATTTTTAATGGATTGCAGTTGGGCTGTTTCATTGAATGCTCAAATATAAATGTGTGTGTGTAACATATTGCATTTAACTTAAATTTGCAGGAAGCCAGAATTATTTGAAGACGTTCAGCAAGAAAGAATTAGGTGAAAAAATGGACTACTCAGGATTTGAGTGGTCCTCGTGGGAGCCACGCATGTCAAAGGATCACACACACTATGCTGGATTATCCAAACGGGCAAGGACGAAGGCAGAACAGAAAATAATTGAACGCAAGTATGGAGCTAGATGATCAGAACTTTTCTGCTTGAGTTACTATGATGCCATCAGATTTGTCATCATAGATCCAATGCACAGCCTTCCCCTTGGTACGGCAAGACGTGTTCAGGCTGTCGGCAGAACTGGGAATTTTGACAACAAAAAGCCGCGATGAACTTCAAGCTAGAGTGGAAAACATCAAAGTACCTTATGATGTCGGAAGAATTCCCTTACGGATTTTACCTAGCTATTTACTCACTGTTTTGTCTGAAGGGGCTTTTCAACAACAGACACTATGTGGTTTGACTTTGTGCAGGCTTGTATCATACTCTGCTCCAGAGTCATATCCATCAATAGACTGGAAGTAGCAGATGGATACCTGCAGATGTTTCTCTCAAAATTTGTCGAACTGTTTGGCCCATTGCACCCCCAACATGCATCTACATCTTCATTTGAAAGACTGCATGTTTTGGATTACGGACCAGTTTATTCTTTTTGGTGTTTTTCATTTGAGCGTTTTAATGGAATTCTGGGAAAGGTTAATAACAACAATAGGACAGCTGAAGTCCAGATTATGAGGCAATTTCAGCAGAACCAACAGCTTCATATGCCGTGGACATTTGAATATGGTGATGAATTTGCCAGTATTTTAGGAAGACAAATGGTTGGTACTTTGTCATGCAATGACAAACAGCTGATATGCTTTATGTGAAGCACAGTGTTTTGGTGTCAGCAGAAAGACTTCTCTTAGAGGCACCACTGTACAGTTTTCTGTCTCCATTCCACCAGACAATCTTGGATGAGCCTGACAGACATGCAAAGTTGACAATGTATCATCAGATGTACCCTTGTGGCACTGATGTTGACTGTTTTGCCATGACATGCAAACGGGTAACATATCTCAATGTAACTTACTCAGTCGATGGATCTAGAGCAGAAAGGTCAGCATATGTATATGCTAAGTGGTGTGGAAACTCTAACAGTTTTGAGGAAACCATCCATGACCCTCTAGCAGAACTATGAGCAGCCAGACAGACATTTTTATGGAAAGCCAATAGAAGTTTGGAGCTTGCAGGGAACAGACACGTCATACCCAGCATCATTTCTGCCTGTTGAGCACATTGCTGGGAAATGTGTGGTCAACACATCCACTGTGCATTTAAGCAAGACCAGAGAAAAGGTCACTGTAGTCATGCCACTATGCACAGTGGTTGAGCTCTCGGAGACTGTGATGGTGTTTGCATGGAATGCACATTTTATCTTTGTGGCAAAGCCTGATTAAAACTAATTGTTGAAATTAAATTGTTTTGTGTATCTTTTTTTACATAACATTAGCCATTGCTAATGACATACACTACACTAATCTAGAATACTTTCGTTAAATAAATCAATTCAAGCTCAAATTTAAGAGTCTATAATTAGGCTATACTGAGCCTGATCTATTTACTCCAGAGATTTTCTTAAAATGAAGTTAATACCTTAGAAAAATGCCACCTGTGGTAAAACTCCCCCTGGTTTGTATTTGTGTAGCTCACAGCATTTTCATTTACATGTTAAAGCCTTACCTAGAATTAGTGGGAGGGGGGTCACAGGGGGACAACTGCCAAGCAAGGCTCACGTCAGTTTCCGACAATTCACGGCAGTTTTCAGTGTTTCCTGCAAATTGCCGTGTGCAGTTGTAAACCCGAACTTCCAGGACAGTCTACAGTGCCGCATACTGACGAAAATCCCACTTTTCATGCAGTGATGGGTCAAATGACCTGGAAGGTTTTGAATAAGATGTGCCCCTATGCAAAGTGAATGGGATGGATCAGAGGTGAAATTTGAAAGTGTCGAACACTAAGTTGCTCTAAAACCTTCTTTTTAGTAAACTCTGTGTACACAAACAATGTTCTCAATGCTTGTGTTCATGTGTAGAGACCCTGGTGATACTACGAGCAAAATTTCATGTTGTGTCGAGCCTTCTTAGTGTTTTAAAAGTGATTTTGATGCTATTGCTAATTTGCCCCAAGCACTCCCACTGAAAATGAGTTTGACCCAAAAACGAAAATACAGTAAATCTACAAAGTGCCTCTTTCGTTGGAATTATGCTTTTACACAAAGGTTTGACACATATACATTTGCAAAAATAGCCTAGGTTGCATTTTGGCAAGAGTTTCACTTTAAGAACTGTTTCTCATACATTTGTCTAATTAACAATGTTTTTCTCAAATTGAATGTACTGGAATTGCATCACAATACTTCATCCATTATGAGTATCTCGGGCGCCTCGCATCAGTCCCCACTGCATTGGACTATTCCATCTTACTGCACATGTGCAGAAATCCACTTTGAATTTTGGTGATCCCTTCAGTCACAGAACATATTCGTCTTAATGGTCCTTGTTTACTTAACTACTATTCATTATTGGTGCTCATGAATTGACAATGATTTTAAAATAGGGGTGAAATATCACAGTCAGATCATTTGTTCATGAAATACCTTCACCGAAGTTTATAATGTAAATTGTACTTTCTTTACACCAAAAGAAAACCTTGACTTTCATTTCAGTAAACAATTCTTTAATTTATGTTATCATATACTATTCTAACATCATGTTGCCTGCATACTTCCCTCACTCGTCAATCAATAACAAGAAAAAGTTTATTAATGGAGAGGTTCATGTTTGTACTGTAATGTGTCAGGAGAAATGTTTGTAAGGCCTTGACTGTCCTCAGCTGTCAGAAACTGGGTCACACAAACCAAACACTTCTCGCTGGATGGATGTTGTTAATCCAACATGTTGACTTTTTCGGTCAGGTTCTTGTCATCAAGCATTGAATCCTGGGAAACACCCTACAGCCGCCTCTGACCTGCAGATCCATCACGTAAGAGCGAAGATTTCCTCTCAAATTGATGCTATTTTCAACAAAAACTGGTCAGTTTTGGGACATGTAAACCTCGTTTGTTCCTGTATTTGGATGTAGTGATTCTGGAACAATGGTTATTATATACTATTCTTGGCCTGTGGTTTCGATTTCCTTGTGCCAATTAATTCAGGTTTGGCAACATTAGGCGTGGTCAGCTGTCTGACTGAAGGAAAATGCCAATCATCCAAAGCAGGTCATTCATTCACAGCTTCAATGCCTCCGAGGTTGCCCATCTCAGACAGGTAAGACCTTTAAATAGCCTCTTTTTATGTCATCCTAACAGTTAAATCAGAGTTTTATCTGATATGCTGTAAGGGTGAACATGTACTGTGAGATCAAGAGAGGTATTTATTTTCATTCATTTCTTTTTATATAGATATTAATCTCACCACAGAAAGAGGCATCCTGGGTATAAAGAAGTTTGTATGTATACATATATATATATATATATATATATATATATATATATATATATACATATATATATATATAATGTTGATTCTGAGCATCTTCAGTACATTGAAACATAGAAACAGGTTGATCAGGCTGGCCACCATCCCAGTGTGTCAGTGTTTGACAAGCTGGGAATGAGACTCAAAAATCAACTTTTCTTACAAAAAGCACCGTTTTAATGCAGTTTACATTAATTGAAAAAAGAATTGTAATTTAAAAATACATATTTTGTGTTTTTTCAGTGTCTAAGAATTATGCTTGTACCTATGGAATTCATCTAACCTATTTGTTATTTACCAAAGGCTATCGTTAAGTTACATGTAACTATATATTTTAGCCTCTCAGCAGTAAGTTTATGCAGTTTGTCACATTTGGTATCAGATTTGGACTGTTTTTTTATGTGGTGGTCATGTGTCGGTCAAAGATAAACACAAATTACAATATGTTAAACAAATACATTATTGCCACAGGTGAACGTAACTTCCTTTGCCCTGAGTGAAAACAACTGGCTGTATTAAATAGGGCCTGAAGTCTTTATTTTAGTAAATTGCCACTTTTCAACAATAAATGAGCGATTTACTAAAATAAAATTTGTATTTATGTATATCTAGCTGTCACTGCTTCAAATGTTCTGCTTCTCATTTTCTAATTAAAAAGTTTTGGAAGAGGACGGCTTCTACTGAATAAGCATGTTATGCTTTTGCTCTCATGTCGCTGCGTTAACAGGTTCATTGTTCACCATCTGCGGCTAAAGTTGTCCAACAACCAATGGCAGTTAATCAGCCCACAGAGTGGAAGACTGGTCTCTGTGACTGCTTTGAGGACGCCAGTACTTGTAAGGTTCACTCATTTGACTTATTAACATTTCTGGATAAGAGGTCTTCTTAAGTAATGCAAGGCCACTTAGGACAGATTTAACACTCTGCTGGTATATCTCTGCTATTTTCAGGCTGCTATGGTTTCTGGTGCTGTCCTTGCTTGGCCTGCACAGTTTCGGGAAGATTTGGAGAGAACACGTGTCTCCCATTGTGCGACATAATCAGCCCTGCTATACTAACAGCCTGTGGGATGCCAATGGTTGTTCCTCCCGCAGTCTTGTCCCTCAGGGCTGCCATTCGACACAAATATAACATCAAAGTATGATTCATGTAAAGCTGATGTACAGAATTTCATGTTGAATAAAAGTGAAACACTGTCAAATTAAAAACTTTAAATATTTTTCTCTTGGGTTCTCCGCAGGGTTCTCTCTGCAAGGACATCAGTGTTTCCTGTTTCTGCATTTGGTGCTCGTGGTGTCAGATGCATCGTGAGTTAAAACATCGCAACCAACCCTCCACCACCATCATCAATGTGCAGACAACCACCATCAGCTACCAGCCTAATCCAGTGATGATGATGGCTCCAGCACCAGTTGCGTATGTGAGCCAACCAGGCGTCCCCATGGCAGCACGCTGAGCTTTGTGGCTCGTCATTGGTCTGCTGTGTTTGATGAAAATGTGATACAGTGTATAAATCCTTTTCACCAGATCTTTAACATTTGCTTGTTTTTTAAGATTATTGGGTAAAATTATTTAATTTTAGTCCTATGTTTTTTTCTGTTTGTTTAAAAACAAATAAAAATAAATCTGATCAGACAAACAAAACTCATGATATCACATTCAAAGTTTCATTTATCTTTCATGACTCTATAATGTAAAATCAAATAGTAATGTCTTTAATTCTTGTTTGCTTATTCATATCCAACTCATTTAGGGTCCGTGTGATTTCAGAGCCAGTTCGTTTTTTTCTTCCTGTGGTAAAAATGAACCCCAATTTTACTGGAGTCACTTGCAGACTGCATGTACATGACTGACACAACAGGTGTGGATAAATTATGGCTCTTTATTTACTACCTCATAGAAAAACAAAATAGAAACTCTTGAATCACCTCAGTGAATCTGTTTTTACGAGCAGTTCTTGCACGACGCCTAATGTTTTTATGATTATGTGCTTACGGCAGATGAAAGAGAATGACATGTTAACAGGTTAGACCGGCCTCACAACAAGCGAGGGGCAGTTTCTTTCCTGTTGACTATCTTACTTTCACTTTTTTTTCACCTATTTCCCTCCCTCGCTCTCTTTCCCCCTCCTGCCTTCTCACTCATTCAAAGGAGATAAAGGAAAATCATGTCATTTGATCCATATCATATTTATTTATGATCATAAAAGGCAAACTCCATGTAAAAAAGACTGGACAGGCAGGAGTTGTGCTACAGCAGCAACGCAGCTGGTGTGAGCACCAACACGCGAGTGAGCAGCAGCAGTTCAGCAACACAGCCACCAAGCAGCACACAGGCATCCAGTGTGTCCAGGCTCGGGCAAGCATCTGTATAGTGTGTCTGGTGAAGTGCGACAGGTCAGGTGGATGAACTGCTTCAAATCTGTTTCTGTCAATAAGGCAGTTTTCTACGGATGTTCAAATTAATTTACTTTCTGGAAGATAAAGCTGAACTAGAGATTGTTAACATACAGACACAAGGGTGTGGAGGAGTTTAATTTCAAGGAAATGAGTAAATACAAATGAGTGAAATGAAACTTTGGAGCAAGTGTACACATATTTTCTGTGACAGATAATATATCAGAGGAGTGTATTACATATTAAGTTACTACACTGCTTGCAGCATGAAC
>CAEMYA010000463.1:1237822-1253102 GCA_903131615.1 Diplodus sargus | reverse complement strand
GTCTGTACTTTTGCAAATGTTAAATAAAGATTTTCATACAAAAAAAATTGGTTAGGTCCTCCTGCAGAACACGGAGGCGGCTCCCCTCCTGTGTGGGCGTGGCTACAGCGCCTCTAACTGACACGCCCCCAGCGTTTCACAGCAGAGAGAAGTGCTTGTTTTTCCAGGATTTTGAGACCTAATTTTATATACTTGGCAATTTTTTTAATCTTTCAAATTTGGCTCAGTGGTCAATGACACATGTTTCTGTGGTGTGACAAACTCATAACACAAATTTATTTTTGCTTTACACGGACTTTAAGTAATTCACCAATTATAATAACGGACTTACAGAAACAATGGGCTCCTCGCACTGACACTGCTTGGGCCCTAAATACACAGTATGCCTGGCTGAAATCAAAACCTCCACACCAAAAATCAACTGAACTCATTAGTGCCTGAATCTTTTGTTTATCTGCTTCTGCTCTCAGCTCCAGCAGCTTCTTGTCAGTGGGATGAGCCTTGAGCCCCTCATCACACCACTGGATGGCCTCTGCAAAGAGACGCAGCGCTGTGCAACACTGAACACCTGAAGAGAAACACACAAGACGGACACATGATTGTTTTTAACTTTATTATAAGCAGTGTTTTTACTTTCTGTTCTAACATTTGACATTTTCTAACACATTTATTGTCATATTGTTGCTGCATGATGAAAAACCTGTATGTTTATTTCTCATACCTCTGATCAAGGCTTTCAGGTGGTCTGGTTTGATCTTCCTTGCAGCTGCAGCATCATTGAAGGCAGAGTGCATCTTACCTGTGTGACATAAACCAGAACAAAGTCCAAAACAGAAAGTGTCCACCCCCTTGCTTTCAAAGGTGGTATTGCAGCTGCTGCTGCTGCTGCAAACACAGCCACAATAAAGGGCACTGAGTTTAATTATTCATTCAGTGTATAATTCTGTTGTGTGAGCAGCCAGACTTCATATTTGCTGAAGACAAACTAAAGCATATTGCAAGAAAGGTTTACAGTAACCCCAGTGTTTTCAGACTAAGTTATTACACTGGTATCTGGGACGTTGTTATTAGTGCCAGACCATTATGCAGTGTTTGGGTCCTTTGTGGATGTTGATATTGGTTAAAGTTATCCAAAAAAAAAAATTTAAGTAGAAAATTGTGATCTCAATGTATCAGCTGATATATACACATTTTTTGTAGTGATCTTGCAAATGTGATTATCTAACACTTGAGATGACATATGATGCAGGCAGGATATATACAGTTTAAAAATATACTTTACTAACTACTACTTACTCTAAAATGGAATCAAAAAACTGAAATCGTCAACTTCAGGCATTGAATCCTGGGAAACACCCTGCAGCTCTGACCTGCAGATCCATCACATAAGAGCGAAGGTTTTCTTCTCAAATTGATGCTATTTTCAACTAAGTCTGGTTAGTTTTCAGACATGTAAACCACGTATGTTCCTGTATTTTTGAAAGTGAACACTGACTGTTGACTTTGATGTAGTGATTATAGAACAATGGTTATACTATTCTTAGCCAATGGTCTGGATGCAAATTGATTCAGATGTGGCAGCATTGATAGTGCTCATCCATCTGACTGACATGAAATGCCACTCATCCAAAGCAGGTCCTTTCAGCTTCCAAGGTTGTCCATCTCAGTCAGGTAAGACCTTCAAATAGCTTCTTTGCTGTCATCCGAACAGTTACAGTTTTAGAGTTTTATCTGATATGCTGTATTTTTCTTTTTTTTAATGAATGATATTAATCTCACCACAAAAAGAAGCATCCTGGGTATGAAGAAGTTTGTATAGGTATATAATGTTGATTCTGAGAATCTTCAGTACATTGAGACACAGAAACACAATCAAAAGGTGTCAGAATTGATCAAAATGATTTTTAGAACGAGATCTGTGTCTCTTGTTGGTTCTGCAATGTCAGAGCACTACATTCTTGTATGCGTATAATAAATTCAGTGACTAAGAGGGTTAATGGTGCAGTTTATAGACTTTACAGTGACATTAAAGGTGCTATTTGTACAAAACGTATGTTTTTCTCATTCCCTACTCGTCAAACACTGACACATTATGATTGTAGGTCAGGCTGGCCACCATCCCAATGTGTCAGTGTTTGACGAGGCAGGAATGAGACTCAAAAATCATCTTTTCTTACAAAAAGAACCTTTTTAAATGAGTTTACATTAATTGCAAAAATAGTTCTAATCTAAAAACACATATCTTGTATTATTTCAGTGTCTCTAAGAATTATGCTTGTACCTATGGAATTCATCTAACCTATTTGTTATTTACCAAAGGCTATCGTTAAGTTACATATAACTATATATTTAAGCCTCTCAGCAGTAAGTTTATGCAGTTTGTCACATTTGGTATCAGATTTGGACTGTTTGTTATGTGGTGGTCATGTGTCGGTCAAAGATAAACACAAATTACAATATGTTAAACAAATACATTATTGACACAAGTAAAAGTAACATCCTGTGCCCTGAGTGAAAACCACTGGCTGTATCAAATAGTGGACGGAGCCACATTCGCTCATCGATCTAATACATAGGTGTCTGTCCCTCCGCTCTGACTCTATCAACACAGCGTGTTGCTACTTGTCAGTTGAAGCAGCCACACCCTGATTATAACTTTAAGTCTTAATATGATTTATACGATCCAGTTAAATAAAAATTCACCGCTCCTACAGTTGTCATGAAGGGTTAGGTTAGGTATAGAGACCAAATCATTTCTTGTGCCAGTCAGCAAACTGTTTATTTCCGGTGTAATTTTGGACATTTTATGGGCTTTTCTGGTGTTTGGCTCTCCTTTGGGGGCCAGCTTCAAGTGGCCGTCTGAGGACCTGCAGTTTTTGGTACTTCCACATGAGCCTCAAGTCTTTACGAGCGATTTACTAAAATAATATTTGTATGTATGTATATCTAGCTGTCACTATTTCAAATGTTCTGCTTCTCAATTTCTCATTAAAAAGTTTTGCAACAAGGTTCTTGGAAGAGGACGGCTTCTACTGAATAAGCATTTTATGCTTTTGCTCTCATCTCGCTGCATTAACAGGTTCATTGTTCACCATCTGTGGCTAAAGTTGTCCAACAACCAATGGCAGATAATCAGCCCAGAGAGTGGAAGACTGGTCTCTTTGACTGCTTTGAGGACGCCAGTACTTGTAAGGTTCACTAATTTGACTAATTAAAATGTTTTGGATTAGAAGTCTTCTTTTGCAATTCTTACTTCTTTAGTGATGCAAGGCCACTAGCTGGTATATCTCTATCATTTTCAGGTTGCTATGGTTTCTGGTGCAGTTCTTTCTTGGCTTGCACAGTATCAGGAAGATTTGGAGAGAACACGTGTCTCCCATTATGCGACATCTTACTATCACCCTGTGGGATGTCAATGTGTGTTCCTCCCGCAGTCTTGTCCCTCAGGGTTGCCATGCGACACAAATATAACATCAAGGTATGATTCATGTGAAGTTGATGTACAGAATTTCATGTCAAATAAAAGCGAAACACTGTCAAATTTCAAACTCCTGGGTTCTCCACAGGGTTCTCTCTGCAAAGACATCTGTGTTTCTTGTTGCTGCAGTTGGTGCTCCTGGTGTCAGATGTATCGTGAGTTAAAACAATGCAACCAAGCCCCCGCCACCGTCATCAATGTGCAGACGACCAACATCAACGTACAGCCTAATCCAGTGATGATGATGGCTCCAGCACCAGTTGCGTATATGAGCCAACCAGGCGTCTTCATGGCAGCACGCTGAGCTTTGTGGCTCATCATTGGTCTGCTGTGTTTGATGAAAATGTGACCACCATCCTGTTTTTGTCGCATAGAAGACAATTTGACTTTGTGTAACTTGAAGTTTTGTATTAATCATGACAATTCTCGCTTAATTAATCCCCAATAAGAAGTCTCATTTGACCTTAACATAAAGTTACAAATGCAAATGGGTTACTTAAAGGTCCACCATGTAGGATTTTGGTTTGTCCATTCTGGGCAACTGTGGAAACATGGTTGTGCAAGATGGTGGTTGTTGCATGACATGTAATGTTTTACACGAAGAGACTACACACAACAAGGGCAGTCTTTCCTGTTCATCTTTCTTTCCCTTTCCCCCTCCTGCTTTGTCGCTCATTAAAAAGGGATAGAGGAAATCGCGTCTTCATATTTATTCGTAATAATCAAAGGCAAATTCTATGCAAAAAGACCGGGCAGGCAGGTCTAACAGGTCAGGTGGATGAACTGCTTCACATCTGTTTCTGTCAATAAGGCAGTTTTCTACCGATGTCCAAATGAATTTTCTTTCAGGTAAATGAAACTGAACTAGAGATTGTGTTGCTTTTGTTGTTGACTAACCAACAAAACCAGATAAGCACAGCAGGCATTAGTCAGAAAGCTCTGCTGTCTTTTTTTTTTTTCATATTCACTTACAACCACTTACATCACTGGTTTATACCTTAAATGTTCTTCCTTCCATTAATCTGTCCCATCAGGCAATTTAATAAAAAATGTCCTCACACAATTGTCAATCTGCAGTGTATGTCTGTACAAAAAGAAACAGAGAGAATCCACACGGAGTACTTCTAGAAATGTCATTTTTTTTTATATTCATTTACATTGATATTTGGTGTCACACTGCGCGTCCTCCTCTTGGCCGCGGTGTCTTTTTCCAGAACAAAGTCAGAGGAATCTGTGCATTAAGAGTACACAGTTTGAAGGCCATTGTTTTTATAATCCTCGCACTTTCCTTCCCGTTAAAAACTGCTTCCAGAATGAGGAACCCTTTACAAGAACGATGAAACTGGGAGTGCCTGCCTTGACAAAAAACCTGTTAACACACAGACACAAGGGTGTGGAGGAAGTTCATTTCAAGCAAATGAGCACAAGGAAATTAGTACAAGGAAACTTTGACGAAGGTGGACAAATTTTTTCCTTTGACAGATCTCAGAGATATACATCTCAACTCCTCTTTCCTCGAGGAGTGTATTCCATATTAAGTTACTAAACTGTTAACAACATGAACACCTGCAAAAATGATGATGAACCAGTATGTCAGTATGTCACTTTATTAAAGTGCCACTGTTTACCTTTGCTTGCTTAACGTGGAAACACAGCCGGCTGGCAGCAGGAAAAGGTTTCAAAAGTAATTTAAGTGTCTCTAACTGGGTTATTTGTCTCTTTCTCTATATTTGTCGATAAATAAAGAAAACTGATTTGAGCCTCTGTAATTCACCAATTATAATAACGGCAAAAATAATGGTATTAGGGAGACACAAACAACCTCTTGCCAACCAGTCAAAATGAAGAAATGTTGGTGGCCATGGTCTAAACCAAAATTAAATAACGCTCTATGGACACGGGACTCTCAAAGGATTTGTACCTTTTATGCTGCAACACTGTTAAAAGTGGCGTCTCTGGGTTTACGTGGTAGAACGTCTCCTTATGCTCATCTTCAAAGTAGAGCTGGAAAGTGGGGAAAGATCAAATGTGGTTAAAAAGGATTAGAAATTGATGAATGTCAGCTATTGATAGAACTGCCCTGTTCTCATAATCACTTTTTGACATGTTTACTCTTAATTATTGTACTAATCAGAATATGATAAATGAAAACTTGATCAAATATTTAATATCTCGCATCTAGTAAGCACATTACATCCAATATGTTAAAGAATCATATTGATATTATTTGAACAAAATGTGTTTGCAATGTGAGTCACTATGTCTTGTGGTTAAATATCTTAATGTTTGCTTACAAACCTGCAAATTTTGTGGATGGTATTTTCTGTCTGTGTCCCACGGTGGGAGTTCCTCTCCAAACATGATCGCCAGGTGATCTGTGAAACTGAAACAAGGCAAATAAAAAGATAAAGAAGCGATTCTGCTCCTCTGTTTCTGATTAAAAACACATACAACTCCAAATGTCTTTATTCAGTCAAATAAAATGAAGAAATGTTGGCATGTGGAGTATCCTGATAAGCACAAAAACACACAAAATCAAGATTGGACAAGAGGAAGATTACCAGCTGTTCTCGCAGAACGCAGAGATGAAATCAGTCTGCTGGTGTTCAGGATAGAGGAAGAGAACCGGCCACTGAAGGGAGCCCTGCTCGTCTTGGAAGACCTGAGCCCCCGTGACCTCTTTACAGCTGAGGCCGTCCAGGCTCAGCTCTGATATCGCTGCTGAGGAGCCTTCAACCTCATCTTCCTCACTGTCTGAACCACGCTGAGCAGCCTTCCCAGGCTGCAGGAGCTTGATGCCTCGAGCCTGCATGAAAGACACAAAGATGTAGAATCACTAGAAAGGAGTAATAAATAGATCTTACATCATGTTCACTTACACCTGATAGAGAGCCGTAAGTGTATAATGTACACTATGCGTTTTGATTGCAGAGGTTTGATGCTTAACTGAGGTCAAGTTAGTTTTAATTAGGATGCTCACCTTAATAGCAGCCAGGAGAGCTTCTTTCTCACCATGCAGCTTCTTTTCTTTGGCCTTGGCCTTCCTGGCGTCTCTTTCTTTTGCTCGCTGAGGCAAGAAAAAACATACATTATGCCTGACTGAAATCAAAACCTCCACACCGGAAATCAACTGAACTCATTAGTGCCTGAACCTTTTGTTTATCTGCTTCTGCTCTCAGCTCCAGCAGCTTCTTGTCAGTGGGATGAGCCTTGAGCCCCTCGTCACACCACTGGATGGCCTCTGCAAAGAGACGCAGCGCTGTGCAACACTGAACGCCTGCAGAGAAACACACAAGACTTACACATGATTGTTTTTAACTTTTAACTTTATTCCAAGCAGTGTTTTACTTTCTATCCTAACATTTTACATTTTCTAACACATTTATTGTCATATTGTTGCTGCATGATGAAAAACCTGTACGTTTATTTATCTTACCTCTGATCAAGGCTTTCAGGTGGTCTGGTTTGATCTTCCTTGCAGCTGCAGCATCATTGAAGGCAGAGCGCATGTTACCTGTGTGACATAAACCAAAGAAAATGAAGACCAAAATAGAAAGTTTCCACCGCCTTGCGTTTAACAGTGGTATTGCTGCTGCTGCTGCTGAGTGCAAAAAAAGGGCACTGAGTTGAATTATTCATTTGATGTATAATGCTGACGTGTGAGCAGTCAGCCTTTATTTATGTGTGTTTTGCCCGGTGGAACACAAAATATAGCATTAGTGCAAGCAAAGTTTACAGGAACGCCAGTGGTTTTTAAGTTATTACACTGGTATCTGGGATACCTTTGTGGATACCGATATTATGGTTACCAAACAAAACTATGTGATGGAGGCAGGATATATTATGGTTTTACAATACACTTAACTGATGACTAATGACACAGATATATCTGTGATAGGCTCAAATTTCGGCCAGCCGATATATCGGTCGGACTGTAGTTTTGAATGGAGGCGCTGCGGCACATAATTTACATGCACCCAATAAAAGATATTAATTTAGATTTCTTAACAAATTATATAAATGATTGCACATGTGAATAAAAGGAGCAGATGAATGTGTGTTTTACATTATAATCACAGCACATGATACAAGAAATTGCAAACCTCAAAAAGATTTTCACAGGCTACATTTCCATTTCATCAGACGTGGCTAGGTTTCAGGCACACCGGTGTGAACAATGACAATCTTTTGTCATACCTGACAGACATTTGGGCGCATTTGCAACCAAAACAGTTGCACCCTGGAGCCCCGGTTGTTCTATAGCCATTATATTGTGCATTCAACATTTACTTCAATAAGGACTGAATAAGGATTGTGTCATCCTTATTCAAGGTGCAAGCAATACATCTTCATTTTAAAAAGCTGCTAATATATGTGTTTGGCATTCAAACATGAGGTCGGTACCCAGGTGGAAGTGTGCTGCAGCGCGGTTGGTGAGGAGAACCGTGTCGACTTCCTGGTCACCACACTTCTTCTTCAGACCTGCTGTGTAGCACAGTATGGCCTTCTCATAGCTCTTCTCTTTGAAAAACGCATTCCCCTCATCTTTCAGGCTCTTTGCTATTTCTGAGGAGGAATGAGACACATGAAGTCATTACGAGCTGAAGACCAGGACAACTCCAGCAGGTGTTTCCACAGATTTTAATACCCGGTGGTCCAGCTACCTTCAGGGGTTCGGTCTTCATCATGGATGATGGCCTGTAGACAAGCTAGTTCTGGGTACTTCTGTGGGTCAATCTCTTCAGGGGCTTTCTTCATGAACATGGGTACTTTATCAAACTCCTGAATGAGACATAAACAGAGGAATTACTGCAGGGGGACGGAAACTGACTTCTGTTTCATCAGTTAGCCTGCTAGCTTATAACAACACCAGCAACACTGACGTAAACACAGCCCAGTTAAGTAGAAATAACTTTCTAACTAATGTTGCCGATTGACAGCTTCTTACCTCTTCCCAGTTGTTTTCACTGAAGGCATTTTTATATCTCTGGGTCTTGAATTTGTCCATGAACTCGTCCATGCCGTCGTCGCTTTCATACTGCCCCTCTGTAGACGCCATTTTTATTCAAAGTATTTATACTTTAAAGACGTTTTGTCGTTTTTACATGTAATATAAACTATGACAGCTTACTGCCACCAGCGCATCGGCTGTACAGGCATCACCTTTTCTAGAAGTGGCCCAGCTCCTTGTTTACACATGTACATGTGCGGTACAGCGTCAATTGAAATCCGTGCGGAAACACAGTACCAGTGCATTAGTTCCGCCACTATCGGGACCAGAGATGATGTCAGCTATGGAAAATAACTACATGCATTTACAAAGTACTGTAGCCTACTGACATGCAATTAATTATAATGTTTATGCATTTAAGATTTTATACACAGCTATTTTATTAAAAATGATGAATTGTCATCAACGAAACTACACACAGGATATAATGAGTCAACATTAAGAATGCATTCCTGCTTTAAGGTAACAGTGATGACATTTTAAATAAATTATGTCCCTTAAACATGGCACATTTGAAAAATTGTAATGTTGCGCATTTCATTTTGTGGTATTGGCACTTGTGCTTGAGATCTTATTACTTCGTCCACCGCTGCCAATGGTGATGTGATGGGGAAGCAGTAGAAAGAGCTTGTACCATTTGATGGTACTTGATTTCTCCAGTGATGTGCTAAATGCTTTTACTATATTTAAGAATATGAATATGGAAATATTGTAAAGCTTAAGATTGTATTCACAAGTCAGTTAAAGGCAATGTGATGCATTGTTAACTTCAATAAATGGACTATTACCAGTTACAATAAAATGTTGCTATTTAACTGATATAATAAGAATATTTGAGATGGTTATTGTACCATGTAACTTTCATACTGCTAACCCTAATTAAAACACAACAGCAAATTGTCATTATTTCTGTTCATCTCTGTTGGCTCTTGATTTTATTTGCATGGGAACATGAAAGGCTGTAACAAAGACAATTGTGACATTCCTTTAGATCATGTAAACCAAAAGCAATTGAATATTCTCAGGTCCATTATCGAGTGTTCGTTGTGACAGTAAGTCTGTGCCATATCAACAACCAAAAATAAACTTTCAGTCCTCTTATTGGCATGAAACAAAACTTAGACAAACATTCAAAGTTTTATTTTAACTTTGACCTCACTTAACCATCACCTCATTGACATTTTGCTTGATACAAAGAACCCCCAAACCTAAAATATATATTTCCACAATCAGAGGTGTGACTCATACAGTTTCCACCCTTCTCAGAAGATCTAACAGTCCATCTCTACTGAGAAACATTGTCTCACCTGTCTGCTGACAGATTACCTCAAACCTGGGGGTTTCCTCTAGAGCCGCCTGTCCTGCTACAATAACATAAGGGTAGCCCAGTTTGCCGGCATCCTTAAGCCTCTTTCCAATGGTCATCTGTGTACGGTCATCGAGAACAACTTCACCTCTCAAACCAGGCAGTGTCTCTTGCAAGGTGTGTACCAGTTCCTCAGCTAAGACTGCTGCGTTGTCCACCTTACTGCCTTTCTTTGGCGGTAAAACACACACCTGGTAAGGCGCTAGAAGGCCTGGCCAGCGGATCTCCTCTTCTGTCGACATCACCTCAATGGCTGCAGCGAGAATTCGGGTTACACCAAGACCATAGCAGCCCATCTCTGCAACCTCAGACTTGTTCTGGGAATCGCTGAAGGTGGCATTGAATATTTGAGAGTACTTTTTACCCAGGTAAAATGTGTGTCCGACCTCTATACCCCTTGACTCCACCAGTGTGCCAGTGTTGCACTGTGGGCAGTCAGTTCTGTCTGATGACATGGTCTCTACGTTAGCAGAGAAGGAGCAGTTCCCACAGACAAAAAGCCGGTCCTCCCCGATGTCTGCTGGCAGCTGGAACTCGTGGGAGAGTTTACCGCCAATGTTGCCCGTGTCCGCCTGCACCTGAACACATCGCAGACCCAGCCGGGCGAAGAGCCTGGTGTATGCCTGACACACCGATTCGTAGGTCTGGTAAGCTGCTTCTTCACTCACATCAAATGAGTACATGTCTTTCATGTAGAACTCCCTCCCTCGTAGCAGGCCGAACCTCGGCTTCGGTTCGTCTCTGAATTTGCGAGTGATCTGTTGTTGAATAAAAAGGTATCGTAACATAAGATTTGCAGCTCATTACACCAAATGCACTCATGTCAATGGGGTGAAAGCTACCTGATACAGAAGCAGAGGCAACAGTCTGTGGGAAAGAGACGTCTGGTGGGCCACCAGAGTCGTCACCGCCTCCTCGTGTGTGGGAGCCAGGCAGTAGTCTCCTCCGTGGCGGTCCTTCAGGCGAATGAGCTCCTTTCCCATCAAGTCCCAGCGCTCACTGTTTTTCCAGAGTTCGGCTGAGCACAAACTGGGCATGTCCACCTTCTGCCCACCGATTCCCTGCATCTCTTGGTCGATTACTCTCATCTGTTGATTTAAAACACCAGTTGTTAAGGTTTTTTTAGGATCCGAATGCTAATGCTTTTCATAGGACATATTTCTCTAACTTTTGGCTTTGTTTTAAGGGTGACAATCAAGAAAAACTGGGGACTTTTAGCTCTACTATGAAGAAACAAAATTAACCATATGCATAGGAGTTTTTGTGATTTGGATCACCATTAGCGTCTTAAAGTGGTTTGCTAGTCTTTTAAATAAAAAGGTATTAATGAAAAGGCAGCTAAATGTAGACAAAAACATACATCTCAAAAGCAGGAAGTTGAATTATCAAAATTTTACATTAAAAAACAAAAATGAATTGTCCAGGTAAAAAAAAATCTCAACAGAAAGTAACATAGCTCTGTAAAAGTCCATTTACACTTGTGTGGTTCATGATGAGGCTTGAAATCAGTTTCTTTTCTATGTTTCTTGATATATCTTGGTTACAGATTCATGCCAGAAAAATCTCCTCAGAGACTATTGTTATCAAAGCATTGGTTTGTCGTCACCATGCTTATTTGACATAATAATTCCTTAAAAACTCGTCTTACCAGCTTCTCCATGGAGCGGACGGTGGCAGGAAGGTAATAGTAACAACCCGGGTTGGATGGATGGATGAGCCCGGCCTTCTGCATGAGCCTCTGGCTCTTACAAGTCATCTCGCCTTTCAGCTGGGTGTCCTGCCGCATATCACGCAGGCTAGCAGGCTGGAACAGGCGGGAAACCAGGAGTGTGGGTCTGATCTGTCTGGAGCTGGTGGAGGCAGAGACGGCGGTAGGCTCAGCACACCCCGAATGGCTCCTCCTGGGAAGCACTGCGGTTCTGTGAAGTCGCTGGAAGACTCTCGGCCAAATCTGATTCATTATGGGCTCCATGGTGTTTCCAGACCTGCCAGATGAGACATATCAGTAGGAGCTAAAACGAGTAGTCAATTGATTGGAAATTAAATCTCCATCATTTTTTTTTTTATTAGATTCATTTGATCATTGCCATCTTCTGCTTTCAGCCTCTCAGTAGTGAGCAGGTCATAAATAAAGTGTGCTGGTATGTTGGAATCATCTCTATTTCTATAACAGGGAAGCAGATCAGTCATTAATGTTGCAGAACTAAAATCATGTGAAAATATAACTTGGAGCATATTTAATCATGCAGTGTATTTACAAATCTGAGGAAAATCTACTTCACTTGTTCCAATTTTTCCACGTTAAATTCTACTGTCCTTCATTTCAGTCAAATATGTTACTTTACACACTGTTAACACTCTTTGGACATGCATGAGTATTTTTAATGCTTTTACCAATGACATAGGTCTGTTATAATGAATAACTAAAATAACAACAGTAGCCTAAATAATCTGAGTGTTTTTTCCACGACTGACACAAAAATGTACATGAAATAAGCAATACGTTACAGGAGATTAAATGATAATCGTTGCACACAAGAAGTAGACAGGTCGCCACAACTCAGGTAACGTTAGCCAACTCCATTTAAAGTCAGAAAACAACAACAAAAACACATTTAGCTCTTAGAATAACGCCAAGCCTCATGTGTACAACATGAATCCAGATTGTTCTGTGGATGAAGTGTAGATGCCACTGACAGACGTCCTGAGTGTCCACATCAGTGACAGTTCAGAGACGAATGTTGCTCTGATCTTCAGTTTAGCAGGTGAGCTAGCCAAGGTTAGCTTCCCCAGTTAGCACACAACGACGTTTATCACGAACTCACAACCGCAACACAAAACTTACCTTAGGGCCGACAACAACCACTGTTCCGAGCAGATAACCAGAACGAATGAGCCAGAGTTATATTTCTGTAAAGTGGACCAGCTAAGCCAGCAAAGGTGTCACCACCATGCTGGATGTCTTCCTCGGCTACAGACCCGGAGCTCACCGCTTCAGCGCCACAGCGCCCCTGCAGGCCTGGAGGAGTAACGACGCACAGGCCGAGAGGGGAAGCACAGTCCTCTGATGGTCCTGCTGAGGAAGCAGCGACAGACAGAAACTACACCAACAAACTATGACAAGAATATTCAATTGCTTTTGGTTGCATTGTTTGTCTGTAAGCCTATTAATGATGTCTGTTTAACTGCATAACTTGTGAATTGTTATTATATAGCCCAATGTATGTTTAAATTATATATAAAAGTTATATATTCTATTTCCCTAAAAAAGATTATTATGTTATATTATATCATATTATATTATATTATATTATATTATAAGGTGCTGGTTAGAATGTGCGGACTCACTGTAGCCATGGGATCTCCAACTCTGTCCAGCAGATATGGAAAAATAAAAAACAGCTTTATTAGCATGAAGAAAAACATATTGTCACGAAATCAGTTTGGGCTTCATACATTCGTCAATATATTGGGTCAACATTTGTAACAGTGGAGTGTTGTTTGATTTCCTTTGCAGCAGTATATCATTCATGTTTTAATATTAATTAATTTATACTAATGATATGAACTTTTATATCTAAAAGCTGCAATATTTCAACGATCAGAGTGACATATTCTCTAGGCAGCATTTGAAGCCAAAATAGTTTTCACAGTGTCCTGTTTTGTCAAAGTTGGATTTAGACTTTATTGCGGTGAAAACAGGAAACATTTACTGTGAAAGGGAAAGACAGATGTCCTGTAAACACATTTAATGAGTCATTTGCTGCTGGTGTTACTTCATTTCCTCACAGAGTCATGCTATGGATATACAGACCAGTTACATAACATTTTCCACTAATCACTTCATTCATAGCCTTTATGCTGCACGGTTTCATCAAAACACTTTTTCATTCAATTTCCCACCTGATATATCAAACTCTTCTCCCATCAGTGACAAAAACAAAACCTCTTGACCTTAGGTATTGTTTTTAAGTGGCAGTCAGCAAAAGGTAATGTCATCCCCCCAAACAGAAAACAGGACTGTAACTTGTATTTTAACGGACAGAGGAGCACAATCGTGTATGTACAATCTCAGGTAATAATGTTAATAGCTGTTCAAGGCACCAGTCTGTGTTTGCAAATAAGTAAAACAACCTGATGTCTTCTGTTATGATTAGAATGAGAGGCAGATACATTTTTCTCTTTGAATGTACATGTGAGCTCTGCTTATCTGTAATGCATCTACAGAGAAATATGGATGCGGCTGCAGTAAGAATACAGTAAAAGAAAAAGAAGAAGAAGGTAATTGCAGTGAATTAAAAGCAGTATACAATAATTAATTTTCAGTAATATACATGGAAATCACAGTAATGTATTGTTTCTATAGCAACCAGACACAACGTTACTTTGAAAATACAGTGTTTTGTTGTAGAATTACAGAACGATAATGCAATAATCATCTTTATTGATTGCAAATCACATTTACAGTGACAGGTCAGGAATGTACTGTGTTTTCATGGTAACCCAACCATAACACGTATATCACTGTAAATAATGACTGTATCTTACAATGAATTTACCACAATTTTTAGCCCTTAACTTACCATGAAATGAAAATAATTTTTACAGTGTATGTATGTAATGTTTGTGTTCTAAGGCAACACTATGGGTGAATGTGTTAAAAAAAATGTTCATCTAGAAGTGGACATTAAATAAAAATATGACAGTGCAAAACACTTCCAATAAAGGAAGCATTTAAAAACCAACAGAAGACAAAAACAGGAGAATAAGTAAAGAAAAGGGATTTTATTACTACCAGACACAAATGACACTTTCCACCAGTCAGTACATGATTAAATACTTTATATGCTGTTTTGGTACAGCTGATGAGTTTTTATCGAACTCACTGAACTATCACAGGAAGTCTTTTCCTTTTGTTGACATGATGACTGTGTCTTCAGTCTGTGTTAATGCACTTTCTCTGGCTTTATAGCATTTTATGTGAGCAATTTGAAACCATTATTCCCTCAGTCAGTCAATGACAGACAGGCAGCTGATGGCCATCTCACAAGACAAACACAGCTGAGCGCAGAGTGTCCCTGCGGCTCTTCTCTCTCAGGTGGACGCTGCGGAGGACATCTTTCAGTCAGACAGGCACGCACACACGCGCGCACACACACACACACGTATTCCCCAGCCAATTAGGTTTGCGTCTGTTCTGTCCTTTTATCTCGTTGTAAGATTTGGTTTTCAGAGACATGGACGACTGAATGTCTCCTTGAGATACCAACAATTCCATTAGGAGGCCTCTTATCTGCAAACATCCCATTTGCCTGTTCGGCTTAATACTGAATGTAGAGTTGACATTTTTACTGTTTCAAAGATGCAGTTCAAGGTTTCAGGAAATCATTTTTTGTAACTAAACCTAACCGTTTTTTTTTTTTTT
>CAEMYA010000463.1:1190734-1235787 GCA_903131615.1 Diplodus sargus | reverse complement strand
TGGGAGAAGGAAGCAACTTGTGAAAAAATAAACTTTAAAGAAAGAGAAATACCATCTTTCCTTGTCTCATTTGCATGTACAGGTCATATAGTGGCCTCATCATTTAATTAAGATGTTTCAAAAGCTGTTGAAAGTTCCCCGTTTCCTATTTTAGGACAAAAAGGCTTCCAATAAAGGCGTCACACTTTCGTCCCTTCTACTTTTATCACCATAACACGTCTTTGGTTTCTGCTACCACAGGGACAACACCACGGCATGTCCAGCCAAACACAATATAACCTCATTGACGTGCTGAGTGGGAATCTCCTCCTTTAGAGATCGAAGTGAAATGTCGGGCTGAGTGTCTCATCTCACCGTAATGACTGGCATGATGGACTGTCAACATTGACTCTTGTCCTCTCGGACGGCCCCAACTGCTGTAAAGCCAACGACGACGAGGCCATCAGAGTGTTGTACACACACGGAACATCTGCTTGACTGTAGGGGGGGGGAATCACTTTGCATCACTTAATTAGCCATGCGGTGTAGTGAAGGTCGGCGCAATCACACAATCACAGAGAGGCTGAGGAGGGGGATCTAATGTGATTGTCAGGTCAGGGCTGTAAAAATCTTAACGGGCATCACGCTCTCCTTTAGACGCCCCAAGTTGGTGAAGGTGGAGAAGACTGGAAACATAAATATGACTTGATTGTCATGATGGATCGAGAGCGGAAGCTGTGTGTGTGTGTGTGTGTCTGTGTGTGTGTGTGTGTGTGTGGTCATGTCTGTGATTGGCTCAGGAGCTGGTCAGAGGGAGGAGATGGAGAGATACTCAGCACTGTTGAACTGAAAGGTGGATGGTATATAACACAGGGAGATGGTGCAGCCTCCGAAAGACTTGACCCGGGAGAGAAGACTCGAGATATCAGAGACCGACCGAACCGAGCAGACCGATACAGAACGAAACCGGATCAGCCGAGTCAACCCTCCCCACACACAGTCGGGTGTCCAGCATGCGTGCTCTGGTGGTGCTTCCTCTGCTCCTGTGTGCAGTGGTGCAGGTGGAGCAGGCGCAGGCGGAGGTGAAGGCGGTGAAGCTGTGCGGTCGAGAGTTCCTGAGGGCCGTCGTCTACACCTGCGGAGGCTCCCGCTGGAGGAGGCTCCTCGTCGAGACGGACATGGAGGGAGACGGTGAGACAGCTTCTCTTTCGATCTTAGAAACAGCAGAGGTGACGTTTCCTTTGGTTCAGGATTTATCGCATTGTGAGACGAGTGTACGCAAGAAAGAAAAATGAAGAAGAACACTGAGAGGGAATCTTATTCTTAAAGTAGCTTTGGAGAAGACGTTTTGATGGATTTTTTTTTCATTCCTAAACAAACTAAATAAACAAACTCTTTGTTTTCGTGACTTAATAACAAAGTGACCTCAAAGGACAACACATACTGTCTCACTTTGTTTATAAGTGGCGGACCCTGCCACCTTTTTAGCTTCAAACAGTGTTCTGGGGACGTTAATTTCCTCTGAGAACAGCTTGTTTATTCAGTTATGGAAAAACAAATAAACATTTCTGATTTGTATCACCTCAGTTAATTTTCTTTCAACAGCTTAAGGATAATTCGACTTAATTGAGGAGATTTGGAGATATTTTGCGGTGTCCGGGCTGTATTTTGCAGTGAATCCTGCAGTTTGAATCCATCTTTTGAAGACATTTAATCTTTTCTGTGACAGTTTTTGTCCGCTTAAGGTGACCTTTATAAGATCCCATCTTATTTACAGTATCTAACTTTAACAGTTTGAACATGTTACTTTCACTGATTTAGGCAGCAAAATGTGGCCCCACTGAACTGCCCATTTCTGCCAAAGTGCCGAGTCTAAAACTTTTACTTTAGAATATGTTTTCCTTCAGCGATCTGATACACAAAACACTTATCAAAGTAAAGGGGGCTTTATATTTCTGAGAGTCAGCACATGTAGCTTTCCTCTGCTGTTCTATTCATCTCAGGCACCTCTCCATTGAAACAACCCGCTGTGACACTGTGTGTTATATACTATGAATTCAGTGTGGTGGGTGTTCGGGCAGACAGGTGGCCTCGCTCAGAGACGCGGTCTGCTCCTCTACCTTATTACGCCGCAGGAGCCGACATATCATGATTAAAAGCTGCAGCAGGCTGCTCCCCCGGGCGGGCTGGCGGCCTCCCTCTCTTACTGCCTGTCACACACAAACAAACCCAGTTAGCCTATCAGCCGTGCCGATTAGAAAGAGTAAAGTGACACTATAGAAGACAAATAGCGCCGAGGTAATCTGTTCAGTCATTTAGAGTTTCCTTATTTAATGGAAACCGAGACCTCAATTACTCGAGACTTTGTTCATCCATTACTGTGTTTGAAACAACTGAGGAGGAGAAGTCAATTAAACTGAATGCGGACAGTGTTGAAAGTTCTCCCGTGTCAGAGTGCTTCCTAACACCAGCCGTGTCTCTTTTTTGGCTGCAGGTTTGCCCGCGGGGGAGCAGAGCAGTCTGGAGAGCCTGATCAGCGGCAGCCCGGGCTCCCAGCTGAGCAGACGGGACATAAACAACGTACTGACCACCGTGTGCTGCCAGGTGGGCTGCAGGAAGAGCGACCTCACCTTCCTCTGCTGAGGCCCACCCCTCTCTTCTTCTTCTTCCTCTTCAAAATGACTATGCTCTCCTCTTCTGCCTTCACTGAAACCAAATCGGAAATCGAAACACTGATGTTTTAAGAAACAGTATGATCTCAGTATTGTTTGTATAATAATGCTCGTAGCCCACAACTGCTATTTTTCTAATTTCTTTTTAAGATTTTTTGTTGTTGTTGTTGTTGTTGTTGTTACTTTTGACTTGTGAGGTTTTGTAGATGTGAATGTGAACCACCTGAGCATCTGTGAACACGTGTAGCGGGAAGACGCGTGCGACCATAAAACCGTACTTCATTAGATTATAACTGAACCTATGATGCGCTCAGGGCTGTTATTCCAGCGGTGCTCGTGTCCTGTATGCACACATGTATCCACAGAGTTACCGGTTTGTAAAACGCCCAGCTCTGCTCTGATGTGCTGACAGGCAGCTGTATTCTTTCATGTCGCTATTTTTGTCAAATAAATGTTCTTGCACAGGGCTTACATTCTGTGAGTTGTGGGATTTTTGTGCAGTCCACGGCCATCATAACACCACTGTGAGGGGAAAATGACAGAAATTAGCACTCTATGCCAAACCAACATACCCGGTTTACATCTGGCTGGGAACTAGGTTGTTTGTAGTCATTTCACCCTCTCCGTCTTCTCTGTCTCCACTCATCACCTGCATAAAACACACGTCTAAAATAAATAAAACGAGACTAAAAAGTCTATCAGCCATGGCAAAATGTTGGCTGTTAACATTCCTGAAAAACCACTCATACATTCACATGTGGACGTGTCACAGGCCGCGTACCATAGTGACATTTCTACAGAATGTCATATCATGTTCACACATCAGTTTGTGACCTGATGTTATCAGGAGGTGGAGAGGCTGGTGGTGGAGTTAAAGGTCAGAAGGCTGCCAAAATAAAAAAAATAAAAACTTTTCCTCATGTAACCATAACCAAGTGTTTTCTGTGCCTAAGCCTAACCAGAGTATACACACAGTGTTGTCACTGCAACTGAAATTCTGCTCTAAAGAAATGTAAAGTTACAACATAAATAGAGGTGAAGCTCCTCTGTGAGGCAGTTTTTAGGCGCAGATTTGAGATAATGCTAGCGCCATGAACAAAAAATGGCGGACTCCACCGAACACTGGTTGCCGCTCGGTTTGCGAATTTCTGTAATTTAAAAAGGGGCACTATGTAGTTTTTCGGAGATAAAACTCTGAATTTTAATATTTACAATATTACTATATAAAACAAACTCAGAAATGTTGGGGTTTTTTTTTTCCTCCCGCAACTGAATAAACAAGCTGTTCTCGGAGGAAAATAAGTAGAACACTGTTTGAAGCTAGAAAAGCGGCAGGGTCCGCCACATGTAAACAAAGTAAAACGGTATGTGTTGTTCTTTAAGGTCACTCTGTTCATTCAAATTATTCAGTCATGAAAATGAAGAGAATTGATTTATTTCATTTGTTAAGGCAAAATCATCCGATTAAACTTTCTTCCCTAGTGTGCCTTTAAATGTCTCTTACGCTACAACTTGGACTGTCAAGTTGTTTTATGAGATGGTGTCTGCAGAAATCCTGTTTGTCTGCAATATAGCCGAACATTTTTCTGGATCACTCAGCATGCTGGCCCCAGGATCCCCGGGACTGTTTCATGGCGTCACTTCAACATCCTGCCACCAGAGAGAGTCAGTCTGTAGTCTGCAAGCAACATCACAAACCAGCACAGGCCACCAGCTTATCCTCCGACGAGATGGTTCAGTGTTGTGTGGGGTGTTGGGAAACCAGAGACAATTACACCTCTTCAGCAGGTATAATATTTGCCACGATAATCTTAGAATGCTAACATTGGCTAGCAACAACAATGCCTTTGTGTTTAGCAATAAACACAGAGGCAGATGCAAATGTCAGGTTTTCTGGGAAACAAATTATTGTCAAATTAAATCATAAATATAATATTGATGTTTATAGAAATCCATCAAAGACTTGTCAAGAAAAAAACAATCAAGAAAATGTGAACCTCATGTTTGTTGGGGGATCTCCAGAGTTGTTTTTACACACTGTCAATGAAACATGAGTAATTTCGTGAATATTTTGCCAATTTGACATGCTGCTGAGGACGAGTCAGGGGATCACCAACGTCAGACGGATTCATCCCCTAGGGACCACGAATGTCTGTATCAAATTTCACCGCGATCTAAAGATTAGTTAAAATATTCAGTTCAGAGGGACTCTTTTCCAAGACAGAAAGACTAAATGATGCACAATGACAAACAAAAGGAAAACTGCGAACACAAGGCATCCAGTTATAACTTTTATTGGTTTTGGAAAGAAGCAAACTAAGTTTCTCAGTTCATCTTAGCGTTGTTATGTACTGTACAAACAGCTTGCACGTGTTTGAGGTTAACGGTACAGAACCAAAAAGCATTCTGGCGTATAGCACACATAACCACACTCCCTGCTCTCTTCTCAACATTAATACAGATAACTGACACTCAGCACAACACGTCAATTCAGTACCATCTACCATCGAAGACGACCCCCACCTGACACTGCATGCTCTGCATGCGATTATGTGTTACTGCAGGACAATTTTACAACAGAGGTGAAAATCTGGAAAATACAACTTTTGTTTTTTTTAACAGACTGATTTGACTTTTATAGTGTTACATGACCTTTAAGCTAAAAACCATGTAACCTGTAGTGTAGTGGTACTTTGAGACAAATGCAAGATGGCGGATGTGTACGGCGGGCCTCTGTAGATAATGCTGTAGTGACTGTTGCGCTGACAGCTTCAGAATTCACTCAGAAGGTTACAGCTTCCTTTCAGCCATGTTGGCCTGTCCAGTTGACTGAGTGAGGACCGACATGGCTGAAAGAAAAAAAACGTTCCCAAGCTAATGTGAGAGCTAAATGGCACCAATCATCATCACCTTGTGGACAGAGACTGCACAGGAATGATGTTAAATCTTGTCAAAAGAAAGATTGTTTTAACGGCACAGCTCGAATCTGATCGTTTCATGAGCCAAATAATCGGTAAATATGTCCGATATCGAGAATTCTATCAATTTATCAGAGTATTGACGTGTTTCTAATAGTCCTCTTGTCGTACTGCAGCTCTGAAGGGACCGTGATTGGTTGCATTTAGCAGAATGCCGACATACAATACAGTACAGAGATCTTCGGCTACACTTCACACACACTTTGTTCTTCATGTTGAGCGTCAGAGCATTCAGGAAGTTCAACATCATCAGCACAGTGTTTTTTTGTTTCTTTTTTTTACACATTAAACAATATAATATTTTTTCACTTTTATCCATTTTAAAAATATTCAGCTTATTCTCCTTAACAGAGGACTGACCGTCCGGGGTACACACACATAAAATACAAAAGAAAGAACAAAAAGCATTTTGGTCAACTTAACCGTGCTCCACAACCTCATACAACTCATGTCATCTCACAGAGACCATTACGATTATGCAAAATAAAGCCATGGATTCAAGCGTTGGCTGGATGATCGGGGCTGTGCTCGTGATACAGTCAGGGAGTTTAGGTACCACTGAGGTGAATGGAAAACGGTTGGAAAACAGGTTGGACTCATGGTCGAGGTTGAGGAATATCTGATTCGGTAGATGTGGGAACTGAAGTTACTACTAGGATGAGTTCCTTGTGTTTCATGAGTTTTGAATAATAACTAAAAACCAGCTGGTCCCAGTAAACAAACCTGTTGTACCACAGTCACCAAACTTGATCACTGCTGCGGAGGAAAACTGATTGCTTTCGTTGTCTTCATCTTGATCTTATTTAAAAGAAAAAGTTGAACAGTTTGGGAAGTGGGCAAACTCACTTAGATGAGAAGAGTGATTCACTCTCACGTCCGTTAAATGTTCAGATGGAGCCACAAGACGGTTAGTTTAGCTTAGCTTAAAGGAGACTGAGAGTCTGTAGGCTAGCAGCTCTGTGAGGCTGCCAATGCTAACCTCCTTACCATGACAATGCTGATGCTGACTGAAGTACAATATCTACAATATTCACCATCTCAGTTTCGCATTAAAGGGGCTCGTTTTGTGAGAGACCTTCCCCGTCTCTCTCGGTTGTTTTGTTTAAGTTAAGGCTGCTGGTTTGTGGATTTCTTTGAGAAGGACTTGTGTCAGATTTTCTGCGGCAGTCCGAAGGATCTGACTTCATGCACGTTCTCCTGGGCCTCTCTGCTCCGCTAACAGAGAACATTATCAGCTAACGTTAGTTTAGAAATGGATACCACTAATGTAAACTAACGACCGGCTTCCAGCACAACACAGAAGTTCCACAGAGTCCATTAAAATACAACGTACAGCCGGGCTGACGGGAATGCCATTAGTTTTACAGGTAGTCATAGATCAAAATATTGGATAAATACCTTTTAACCTGCCCAACAGGAATTTCTATAGTTATTAAAATTCATCCTTTGGAGATGATGAATGTATAAAATTTCAGTCTGGACTTGTGGTGGACCAACAGACCAATGTCAAACATCATCTAACTCCAAGTCTTTTTTTTTTTTGCAATTGGAAAGACTACACACCCAACAGACGTCTTTTTGTTTAACATTTGTCGAAACCGTTCGCAGCCACTCATGTATTCTAGCTAACCAACTCTTCTTTTGCATAACTTCAGCTGTCAATACGTCCAGACTGTCGATACGGCCATGCTGATGTTGGTGGTGATGTAACTTAATATCTTTAAAATGAACTTAGGTTTTCTTCACTTGCAACATTTTCTTTTAAATTGACGAACATATATGTCATTCATGGCACAATTCAAGCAGGTTCCACAATGTATTTGTCTCTTGCTGTTGACTACTGTACAATTCTTGTCTGAAATAAGGTCCCATGGGGAGCACGGGAAGAAGAGCAACTTTACGTCTCTTTTGCTATTCGTAGAGCCAAACTGCTCACATGCCTAAATATCCGCCTGCCTACTCCTCTACGTCTCAGAAAACCAACATGTTTTCATATCCGCTGCAAATCCACAGTTTTTACGCATCGTTGATTCCTGAACTTTAGGAGGCGCTTGCTTACACCTTCAGACGGAGCCAGTCTCCATCCTGTCTCCAGTCTTAATGCTAAGCTAAGCCTGCCCTGCTCCATCCTCGTGCTGAACAGACAGATGTCCATCACCTCCTCCAGCACATGAACAAAGAATGTGAGTGCACCGATTTCCCAAAATGTCACACTAACTCTTCAGACCGCGGACCTCGCCCACGGTATAACTAACTCTACAGTAACACTGCTTTCACAAAGCATAACACGGCATCCAGGAAGATATTTATCTTTTTCTTTAAATTACCCTCCCCCCACCCCATATATAGCTCAAATCTTCTGTTGCACTTGAGTTAAAAAATTATATCTGAAATAAATTCAAAAATTATACCTTATACTGTACACAGGTTACCCAACTACACAGATAACAAAAAAAAAAAGAGAGAATTCAAATATTTATACCTTTAAGGGTTCTGAGTCGTGTGATACCATTCAAATTCTATTCATATACAGAATCACATGTTTTATACAACAAATCATCGTCATCAATAAATAAAAATAGAATGCTGTCATGTACTCTGGAGTCTATCACTGCTGTCCTGGGAACAGAAAGGCTATCTGACAATACGAGGAAAACACCAAACGCCCTTTAAGATATATATTACTGATTTAAAATGACACTTTGTACACTTGTTTTGTTCTGACGGGAAAAACATTATTTTGCAACCAGTACATTGATTTATCATTGCAGCTGCCTAACTGGCTAAAAAGAAAAACCTCTCTCTCCGTGTCGGTTTATTCCAGAGAAATAAAATAACAGTTTGACTGATCAGTGCATTTATATTAAAAAGGATGTAATCCAAAGTCACGTGACCCTGTAGTACCAGTAGGTGATGCATGGAAATCTGTTTTTTGTTTGTAGTTACTTGATTCTGTGTTTCATCTGATTGCAAACAAGCATCGTTTGTAACAACATACGCGTCAAAAGTGCATCCGCAAATGCATTTACTTGCTGGCTAATGGCTGCCGTCAGTGCGCGACAGTGAGGACGGCTGTCCCAGGCTTCGAGCTCAGACTCTCATAGAAAGATTATTCATACAGCTGATTTTCTTCTATCTGCTTATGTTGTATAACTTATTTGGAACTTTCCTGGGCCTCCGATTCTACATTAACTCGTCTCCCTTTGGATGTGTCAGAGGTTGAGATGTGTGTCCGACCACAACGGTCCTATTTATGGGTAATTTTTCGCAGGCAAATCTTTCCGGACATCGTACTGCGTGTCGTCCAGAAAATCTGATATCAGTCCGAAAAACGCTTTCTGACCGTGTCTTCGGTCAGGCAGCTGCAGTGACACTTTAAAAAAACACCACCACACATTGACCAGAGGAGGATGGAGACAGAGGCACAGACTTTAGAGGGAGGGAGAACCCAGATGTCTAACTGCCGCATTACAGATGTCATGAAATGAATACAAATACGATAAGTACATGACCTAAAACAGCTCCACGATGCTAATATGCAAGTTATACAATACTGCTGGGTAGGCTGCGGACCTGTCGTGTGGGTTCAGAAAAGGTTAATGGAAAGTCTGTCTGGTGTCGGTTTGTCCTCTGTCCTCGGTGTCGACCTCAGTCCACTACGATTGTTTTGTTCAGCAGTGCTGTTTCAGTAGTAGTAGGTTAGTTGTCAGCCAGGTACTTTCCTGTAACGCATCAATACATATTAGATGTAGATCGCTGTAATGTTAGCTAACAATTTCGAGAGCAAGACAAGCTATCTAGTTGCATTTTTTTTTGGCCAGTGTCACCAAAAGAATCTAGATCGATAAAAAGCACAACAGGTTACAGGAAAAATACCTTCTTTGATTTTGACAAGAACTGCCCCTTTAAATTCGTAGACAGGTGCCGCAGTAAGTACAATACTTGAGCTAATGACAAATCATAAAACAAACAAATCAAATATTTTTTGTAATGATGAGATAAGAGAAATATTTTTCCCGGCTTTACTGTTCGTAAAACTAACTCAAACATTTTTTGATATTAGTTTTCATGATTAATTTGGAGTTATTATAATTTAGAACAAAAGATATGAATAATTTCACAAGTCGACTGACTTTAATAATAATGCTTTTGAAGGGTTTTCTAATGTGACAAATATTTCTGAGCCAATATTGATATATTACATCATAATTACTTTACTCGTATATGTGAAATTATACAATTTAAAACATCAGTTTAGAACGGTTTGATCTGCTGAATGAGAGGGGTGAACTTTCATTTACCTCATTAACATTTGCTCATGTTGTTAGTATGATAGTGAACTGACCTGCGGCAAACCTCTTCTTGACGAGAGAGAAGCGGTATCCTGGCCCAGCCAGTTCAATGTCACAGCCTGACAGCGTGCTGCCCTCACTGGTGAACTGCACCGCCAGTGGAGCTGGTTTGCTGGGGCCTTCTGTTAGCTGAAAGCGAGCTAACAACGACCCCACACCTGAGGGAAGAGAGCGACTTTAGAAAGACATCCGTAAGCCACAATGAACAATGAAGGAAGATATATTCATGATGACGTGCAGCAGGGAAATCAACTCAAACCAAAGCAGGAAGCTTTGTTTCAGAAAAATAAAAATGCAAGTGACAGACGATGCTATATTTAACTTTTCATTGCGGGAACCGACTGCCGTATAGAATCCTAGTACAGGACATTAAACATATAAAGGACAAATACAGAATATCTCATTAAAAAGTCATTCATGTCCAAATGACGCAGAGCAAAACTGATCACGTTTAAGCCTCTTAAAGAAAATACGTTATCTAGTTTGCTGTCTTCCTGGATGTCAGGTAAGCCCCGAAGGCTTTCTGATTTGTAAACATGAAACAGGCCAACAATTTAAAATCAGATGACGTCAGATCTATAAATCAAGCTACGCGCTGTCAGCTGAAAATATGTCTGAGAATAAACGCAGCTCTGGAAACATAAAGGAACAACACAGACAGCTACAGTGCAGTCCGCAGAGACGTCAGCCACGTAAAGGTTTGTGTGACACTGCTTGTAGACACCAGGGGGCAGTGTTTATTCAGGCAAAGCTGAAAATCACTCCATCCTTTCCTGAGGTGCATCATGTACTACATTTTTTGTCCTGTAGCCTGCTTTGCTGCATCATCGACTCCTTGTGCAGTTTCTAGGTCAGTGTAAAAATCTATCCAGCTCTAAATGTCTGCTGAAACTCTGTACCACCTCAGGTAAGACCAGCAGTCTCCACATTCTGGCTCTTATTCCTTGTTGTCTCATTTTCTGAGGGCTATGGATCATGCAGCTGATTCAGTCTCTTCTGTACTGATACTATCCGAGTGACTCTTTGATACTTTTGGACCTCTGAGCAGGATTTACCTTCGTACATATCAACAAAGTTGACCCCGAAGCTGTCATCAGATCCCAATTTCATGACAGATCTTTTATAAATGTAAAACAAAAAGCAGGACTTTCTCATCAGTCACCACAAGGCAATTCTTTAAAGAATATCCACATCACTACACGGTGACATCTTACCTCCATTCTCAGATTTCTGTGAGATATCAGGAATCTTCCAGAGAATTCTTTGCTGCTCCGCGTTCCTGTCACGACAAAAAATACCATTAATATTTTCACGCATGTTCATTACATTACATTTCAAAACATGGCTTGCTGGCTGACCAGCCATCCCATGGCCCCAAAATCAATATCAAGATTTTTATAAACATATGATCGGTCATGTCATTATGCGTGTTGGGCGCAGCCTTGAAGTAGCAAGTCGAATACTGAATGGGATGTGAGATGATTGCATGCGATCAGACTCTAGTGTTGTAGATAAAACATTAGATCAGATACACTGATTAATCTAGAATAGTGTGCGGATAGTTTTATCTGCTGGAGTAGTTCCATAGGTGTCCACATATCAGGAGTTAATTGACACCCTGGAGCCAATAAGAATGCACCCAGGAATAAATGGTATAAATACTGTATGTTGAATGGTAATCAACTCCATAAGAGAGATTAGACTGTACCATGCTGCAGGAGGCAAGACAGCCTGTAGTTTTGAAACCCCTCCATCTATAGGGACGAGGAACTGGACGTTGTTGAGGGCCATCGGCGACGTCATGGCCTCTCCGTTGTATTTGAAGTCTATCCTCAGGTCAGTGCTGGTTGGCTCACATCTCCAGCTCACCGCTAGATTCAGGGGAACCGACTGGTGCCCCTCCGCCGAGACCTACACAGGCAGAAAACATGCAGACACAACTTGAATAATTCCAAAGCATTTCGTCTAACATAAATGGATTCTTATATAGCGTCGTGTTGTTCCTACAGTTCATTATGCAGACAGCAGAAACTCTAGGGGCTGTGAGAGCCAGGCTCACCTGATACTTGAGCATGTCCACGTTATAGTATGTTGCCTGTGGCTTCTGCTCTGCCACCTTCTTTAAATGGGAGATCAGGTTTGGCATGTTCACCCAGAAATCCTTGGAATCGGCCTTGCTTTGTGTGGTGGTGTCGCTGGTGGGGGAGAAAAGTACGATCATGATCCTGGTAATTTGTCAAAGCTGAGGAATTTCTCATTTCTAACTTTGTGAACCTATAGTGCAGATTGAAAGAAATGTTTGAGCAGATAAAACTTATTTTGGAACAAATGACAGGTTTGGTCAGCATTTTAATTTTAACAAGAGAGTTCAGGCTTTACACAGATTTTACAACGACTCGGCAGGACTCAGGAAAAACATTTTAAGACTGTAGAAATTATAAAATAACTTTGTAGTGATCACATATAAGTAACAGCGATAATAATTATGCTACGAGGCAGCATTTTTACAGGCACTGAACTGTGATGTTTTGGATAACTTGCATAACATAATACGTAACATCATAACTAATAATTGTTTTTATGGGTGTCAAGTTAATTAGTTAAAATAAAAAGAGTGGCAAACTTGAATGAAAAAGAAAGAGGGTGAGAAAAAAGCTGACCTCTGTTTGTCTGAAAACTCAGATGACCTCACGATGATTCAGTGCACAGTCGGCACTTGTGCCTGAGATGATCTCACTGAAAGTTACTCATCTTGCCCCAACAACCAAACTCTTAAATGGTTGATGAGCTATAGCTCAGATTTTTCATCCTTATTCCAAATACAAAAAAATGTCCATCATCACATTTGTGTGACTACTTTACGTTTTAATATGTTTTTTATCCTCTCGATGCATTAATTCTGTCATTTTTATCTAATCATTTCCTTGTATGATCTTGATTAACTTTCATGCTGTTGTATATTTTAGACACTGTATTTAGAAAACACATTAAGTTGTCCATGTGCACAAAAAGTCAATCTAAATTAGGTTTGCTTGATCACTATAAGATACCTTAAGTGGGATTAGTAGGATTTGTTGTGAGGAAACGAGCATTATTTTGAGGATGAAATACACAATGATTATCACGAAATATTCACAATGAATTGGAAACGAAAGAGTCTGACGTTTGCCCTTTTATAAGTACAACAAGATGGTGACTCATTGTAATTAAATGATGTAACATGTCGTTTAAGCTATTACTCACATGCTCTATGAGAAATTCATATTATTAAAACAATTTATAATGCACCGGGAGTTAGAACATTTGATTTGGTTTCGAGTTTAATCAAATTATAAAAACTCAAACTGGGGGTCATTTCAAAGTCGGACAATAAAGCATTCAGACTTGAACTATGTGAGGAGGAAGCAGTAAGAGTCATGGTGTCATCTTATCTTTTCACTTCTGCACTGAGACAATGGCTTCAGTGGAAAAACTGTGTTTATTATTTTGTTGCGACAGTGATGTGGTGGTGAGTTCACAGCAGTGTCATTACCAGCAGAGGAGCTGGGGGTTAGGCAACACATGCTCCAGTCGGCTGTAGTTGGTTATGCTGAAGGTTAGCACGGCAGGGGACGGGTTATTGGCAAAGTGCCGCGTAATTCCCGCCGGAAACGACAAAACCATCTCACCTATGATCTTCACAACACACCTGAGGAGGAAGAGGAAGACAAGGAAGACGGTAAGAGAGAGAGTAAAGACTGGAGAGACAGACATCAAAATATACTGTACAGTGTGTATTTCATTGCTCTGTTTTTCTCTTTGCGTGTTTCTCCCTGTGCCTCATGAGGCTAGCAACGACTGCTACCAGAATTATGTAGTTAGCACCTGTTAGCTACAGCAATGCCAAAATAATTCTGACTTAGCTACAGCTGTAGCTGTAATTAAAGATATTACACAGACACTGAAACTATGTATTTAGCTTTACAAGCCTGTGCATGCTACCTAACTAGCTGGCTAACTAGCTAGGCGAGGTTGTGACCTTGATCTCTTGGGCCGACTCAGCGTCCAAGTGAAGAGAGGGTGTTAACGGGAGCAGCGAGCTAGTTATCTGTGCAGTGTTTTAATTCTAAAGATGTTCCTAAAATGTTCCTTACGAAAAGACAACTTTACTCTGTCAAGATGAAAAAGACAGACAGACTCTCCACTCGGTTGCTCAAAGGCTGCAGCAGTCTGCTAACAATGCTAATGCAAACTCATAACTTTGATGCAGAGCAGTTTTGCTTATGAGTCAGCATAGCTAGCTAACAAATGTTTAGTTACTATGTCACAGCAGCAGAAGGATCCGGTGTGTTGATACATTTATTTGTTTAATATTAAACACATTGGGGTTCCAAAGAAATCTGTGAGTCTTAAATAATGTTATTTCTGTCATGTTCATGAGTTTTGAACAAATTTACACAAAGTTTTAAACCCATCTGTGAATGATAAGTACGTGTTTCTAAACACGACACACAAGACTTGTTTATGAGAGTAACTATATCAAATCATTAAATATGATAAAGCAGCTATGCAATTCTGTGTTGTCAGTCATTGAAAATGTTGTTTATAACAGTCACAGATGCATCATAGGAACAGCTATGATCACTGATGGTGACATTAATGCATTCAGTTACATTCTCTACTGTAAGAAGAAATGACAGGATATGTTCGACTGCGTGATGCTATTTGTTGACCTACTTGCTGGGATCAGCTCCTTTAAAGAAGGCATTGACTGTCTCTGTGAATGCAGCGGCCACAGGAAGTGTGTCCTGAGCCCCCATGGTGAGAGGACTGGGCCCTCTAGAGCAGCCTGGGGGTAACACACACGCATACAGACACACAAACACATGTTAAAATAGCCTGACTACACACACATGCACCTGAACTTTAATGTCAAACAGCTCCAACCCAGAATACAAACACACAACAGCCCAAAGAGATCAGTGGATAAAGAATAGAAACATGTTACAAATCCCAAATCGCGACTCTACTCTCTTCCTAACCAACAATGTGTGGATGAAATGAGGAACAAGTGGTGTGCGAACTACTGCTATGAAATGAAACTATAACAAATGAGAACAAATATTGGTGTTAGTAAGGTGGCATGAAAACAGCAGGTTATGTGAATAAGAGGATAACCCATTTCTCTCTGCTCTTTGACTGGGAAACTGTAGAAATAAACTCATATCTCCCCCTTAAATATAATCTTTTTTTAATGCAGCATGTTAGACGCTGGCATCGGCTTTCAATTGAATAACAACAGGTAGATGAGAAAGGAAACACCAGAAGCAGGCAGACTGAAAGAGATGTGCATGCTCGTTCCAGACATGCTGCTGAAGCCGGCTTATTCTGACGAGATCAAAAGAAGATCAGACAGTCCAAAGATCAAACCAAGTACCAAAGGACCAAAAGTGACGACAGAGAGATTAGTGAAGTACACAAAGAACGATGATTCTTTCAGGGGAGGAATGAAAGGCAGTCAGCGCCGACGAAATGAGAATGAACAATGTGAGGAAGAGAAGGTAGAGGAAGGCAAGACCGCACATGACGGGGCAAAGCCAGGATGTTAGCATGGCCTGGGTTAGGGTGATGGTTGGACTGCAAAGGGGGGAAGGAAGGAAGGAAGGAAGGAAAGAGAGGAAGGAAAGAAAGGGGCAGGGGGCAAGGGAGGGGGCGAAGCTTGCACAAATGAGCCTCAAAGAGTGTGTTGTGTGAACGCTACCCTGAGTGCAGAGCAAACTTACCTTCAAAGGTTAAATAAAACTTCCCTCTGTCAAACCATACAAGGGATGGCTGGTCATTCTCTGTGTGGGGTGGAGGGGTGGAGGAAGGAGGAGGGAGATGGGGGTCGGGGTAAAAGGTACGAGGAGGAGGGAGGAGGAAGAGGGATGGAAGGGAGGGGGGAAGTGGGTGAGGAGGGGTGAGAGGGGGAAAGGAGAGAAGGACAGTAGCGTGAGTCTCACATGGCAGGTCTATCACACGTCACGGTGAAGTGAAACGTGGAGGTGGAGGCCGGGTGGGGGGGAGGAGGACGAGAGAGGGACGCAGGGCCACGGCAAGACGAGACAGGACACGTGACGACACGGGTGTGATGGGATGGCGTGTTTTGTGGGTGCTTGCGTGCGTGAGGAAAGGTAGGAGTGAAGGGAGCTGACGTGTGTTGCTCGTTGGCAGCGGTGTGACTCAGTGTGCAAGATGTGCAGCGCAGGAGAGAGGAGGTCGAAGGCTGCGGAGTTTGAGGGGACGGGGCAGCGAGAGGAGACGGTTTGGTGGTTGGCAGTTTCAGGGGCAGCAGCTAATGTTTTCTCAAGAGTGTAACATGATGAATTCGCAATTCAACACCAGCTGATGCACTAGTTGTGGCAATTTTAGTAGCACTGCAAAACTGGCACCTCTTTCTTTATCAGGTTCATATTGAGTTAATTTTCTTAAAGGGACAGTTCAACCTTAAATCAAATGTACATGTTTTCCACTTGTAGTTCTTTTTATCCACCTTCTGGATTGTTTTGGAGTGTGTTGCCAGATATCAATGAAGACATGTCTGGCTTCTCAGTAATAGAATGGATCTAGAACTCAGTTTTTGTGCCCAAAATCTTTTTTAAAACTCAACAGCAATGTTTCCTTTCAGGAATCATGACCCAGTAACTCAAGACAACCCAAAGACCTCTTTGTGAGTAGTTTCACGTAGGTAATATTTTCTTTATACTGAACTACATCCACCAATCATATCACCGTTAACAGTTAACAGTGATGGACCTGCACCTCACTTGAGAATCTTCATTTTCAGTTATGTTATATTTTCACTAACTAACCTAATTTGGGAGGCAATTGTACTTTTTACTCACTTCATTTATTACTTCACTTCAGTGACAAGCATCACTGATTACACTGTGATACAGTTTGCAGATATAGTTTAGTAGAAAGAAAATAATCCACAGCCCCCGTTGTGTGGAGTTTCATGTTAGAATTATCTTCAACAACCGTTTTCTAAAAAAAAAATATTCTACTGAGTTTTTCAAATGTTGGTGCTTTGAGCACTACATCCCAATATATTATATTATTATATAATATAATATATATTATAATATTAGTTCCAATATATATATATATGAGAGAGGGCGGACACCTCTACAGCCATCATCTCTACACTCCCAGAAAATCTAGATGACTAAATAACACAACAGTTAAAAATGTGTTTATCAAATTTTGGGGTGGAGTGTCCCTTTAAGCCTACTACTTCACATTTTCCTTTCTGGCCTTCACTTCCCAAATTATGAAACAGAACGCTTCAGACGGCTTAGTTTAAAAACAGCCTGCAGGGGGCAGTCATGAGTCCAAGACGAGAGAGCAGGGAGAAGGAGGGACTGTGGTGCACAGGGAGATGCTGCGTCCTATTTTTCAGGGGCTGGAACCTCCAAGAGATGCAGACCATGAAGGCGGAAATGTGCATTTAGACAATTCCGGTTCCAGTTCATCACAAAGAGATTTCATTTGTAAACTCAGTCTACTTCCTGGGCTCACAGAGCACATTAAATCCTTTCACTTCAATACATGATGGACAACTCACAAATGGTGGGCTGTCCTGGTGGCCTAGTGGTCCGGATGTGTGCAGAGACAAAACTGACAGGAAGTTGCCGACAAATGGCTGACAAAGCATGTTTCTGAGCTGAAAGTACATCACCAAAATTGGTCGCAAAACCATTTTAATTTCTTCTACATGTAATCATTTTTTCTCTCACTTGTCTAAAATAATATTTTTTTCTCACTAGATCTGAGCCTTTCAGGAACATGATAAGTATTCATAATATTCAAATTTGAGAAGGGAACATTCTTGTTGTATCGACGGAAAGATACAAGCCGAAATGGTTGGGAATTGGTGGAATACAGCACATTGCAGGCTGCAAAGGATTCGCTGGTTCTGACCTCAAACTTTGTACAAAAGAAGCAGAATTTGGAGATACCTTTCATCAGAGACAAGCCTTCCTGGATGGTCATCATGTCTTTGGAGGATCCAGCCCCTGAACTGGGTTGCAGTTTGAGTTTGACTAGAACAAGCATTGCAAGGGATACCTTTCATAAACAACCTCCATTGTATGTGACAAAAATGTGAATCATCCAGTGATTCATAACTCATGTCGGTGTTTTGGGTTAAACTTGGCAATCAACCTGGCAGAGCAGGGCAGGCCTTTTCCCATCCATACTATTGTTTTAGTGGGGTCCCAGCTGTGAAGGTGTGTCGTTGAGTGAGTGGACTAACTAGAGTGTTGTGTGATGGAGCGGTGAGAGCAGCGCAGTGCTTCATGAAAAGAACAAAAGGGCAGGTGTTCAGATTGGGAGGGCGGGGTTTGGGGCTGCATTTTTCTGTGGCTGAAGAGTGTGTGAGTGACATGTGTGTGTGTGTGTGTGTGTGTGGGGGGGTGGGCGCATTGGGTCAAGCGTAGAAGTAGACCGAGGCTTTAAGGCCAGTGGAGATTGGTTGAACTTGAGGCTGTGTCGTGCTACTCCAGCGGTAGGGAGAGGATGGCATGAATACCAAACAGCTGCTGCCTGTCTAATTCGGCCTAATTCTCATGCCAGACTTCAAACGACTCTGTATGCAGCAGCTCTGATCTGGCAGTGTGCGAGTAAGTGTATGTTTGAGTGTATGTGAGAGCGAGAAAAGACGGACAATATGGATCTCAAGGGCCCGCAGATAAGGAGCTCTTCAGACATGCCCACTGAACACACAGCAGCACACAAACACTCAAACACACTCTTGTGTTGCAGACTGAGAGTAAAGGTATCTGGGAGTGACTGCACTGCACACAGACACACACACACACACAGTATGTGTCGCCGAGAGAAGAGACAGGAGGTTGCCATGGTGACATGGCGAGACAGCGACTGGTGCACAGTCATAAAACAGAGAGAAAAGTCTCAGGAGCGGGCAGATGGGCAAAGGGGAAGACACTCGAAACTTTTCTGTTAAAACAAAAAAGGTTATGCAATAGATGCATTTTGTGTCGCCACAGCTTTCATTTTTTTTTTGGCAGATTTTCTCTCTGTGAGTGAATGAGGGAATGAGAGAGTGAGATGCGCAGATATGAACGAGAGAGTGAGGCTATCGTATCTATTTAATGCTTGGGAAATGTGTGGGTATGAGCTGGCGAGAGCAAAACAATGAAGAAAAATGACGATTTCACTGAAAAATGCTGCCACAGTTGAAAAGAAAAAAAAATGAATGTGTGGTATTTCCCTACATCTGTGAGCAAAACCTCGGGTAGACTGGTCAAGTAGGTAGGTATTGGGATAATGACACAAAAATGGTCTTTTAATACATCTCATAATCTGAGATGTTTCAAGTTAAAAAAGGTAGACATGAGGCTAAAAAGGCTTTCCAAACTGCCAGAATGTGGGACAAAAGACCAAAAACAGTCTCCACTGCCCCAATACCTACAGTCTTGACATCAATTGAGAACGCTCAAAAACACTCAGTGATGGCCTTTACCCTTCTGTGTCAAGTGCACTCTGGGTAAAGAGCATCAAACAGATTGAAAACAGACACAGGAACACTCCTCCAACCCCCTTCACAACCCCCTTCCCCTCTCCTCTCTCTGAGGGGATCATTACTGTACCTGCAAACGAATCAAAGTGTCTCTCAAAGGTGGGCAGTTTGTCTACATAAGCATCGTCTTCTGACAAGCCAACGGACAAATAGAGAGACAAACAAACGGCAAAACAAAAAAATAAAACAGAAAACAAATGAAACCAAGGAAAAAATGATTTTAAAAAATCAGAAAAGTTCTATTATGCACACAAAAATGAAACTGTAAACAACAACAAAATGAAACTGAAAAAACAAACAAACTGGAATAGGGTGAGTTTATAATTACAACTGTCTCTGGGACTTTTATATTATAGTCCATCAGTGTTTTAGCCCATCAACAAAGCCACAATGAATAAATAATGTATACAGTGAGAGCTATAATAACGACTTCAGCAAAATCTCCATACAGACATTTGTTGATGTTATGGTATGAATCTAGTTAAGCCGTTTTAATATTTGTTTGTTCGAGCAATTTGTTTTAAAAAAATCTACGTCAAACCAGGGACTATATTCGGTTTTTCAGTAACTGCTGCTGCCTCCAGGGTGTGTATATGTTTTAATTCTATTATGACTCAGCCATGACACAGTCTACTGAGATTGGCCATTACCCACTCACTCTGCACTGCACGGTCCTCCAACACTGACTCCAAAGTTAAATCAGGGAGCAAAAACTCTTGCTGAACCATTAATTCATTAGAGGAGGGTTTCTTGAGAATGGTTGTGATGTAAAATAAAAATTAACACCCTGCTGCACATTCACACCTCCCACTCATACAGCATGTGAGTGTGTGTGGGAGTGTAAACACGAATTGTCTGCGTGTGTGTCAGCCTAAACCAGACACAATATTTATGTGCAGTTTAACAATTCACTGTAACTAAATGATCTTTAGCAGTTATTAAATCTTATGTTACATGAAGATACAAATGACTGAAGTCGTGTTTTGTTCCAGTGCATCACAGATGGTATCTGCTAACATTCTTGAGTTTATGACTGTATGATAATTATATACTAGGTTGCAGTGCTGCAATACTAATATTCAGGAAACTGTCACCATTTCCAGAATATAATAAAAAGATAAATTTAGAAATGAATGAATACACAACTGAATGAGTCATTCAACACAGACTCTGAACATAAGGAAGGAGGGGCCAGAGCATAAAATCAATAATGAACTTTTAATGTTCAACATGAACACTACAATTCAGCTGTCGCTGCTGCAGGCTTCAGACGACAGTGAGCACACACCTGACACGGACACGGAGAGCTCTTTACCGACGGTGGGGGTGGTGGCAGCACTCATGGAGTTGGTGGAGGAGATGGAGGAGGTGCTCTCGGCCCGCGCCAATGGGGCGATGGGAGGGGGGCTGGCAGAGTGCACCGGTGGGCTGAACGGACGATTCTGAAAAGATAAAAAGGAAAAAGAGGGTTTAGAGTGAACAAAATGAAAACATAATTGAAGGTTCAAGGTTTTCGCATCTTATGAGATCGCTTGTTCCGCTTTCGTAGAAGACATTTTACAATCAAATGTTGTTTCTAGTTATCAGGTTCATGGTTATCGGTCAAAGTGGATTCAACCATTAGCAAGTTGTACAGTAGCGTATGGCTTTTCCTGTAAGTTAATAACTTCACCAATACAGCTGCAGAAATATCAAAGCACAACCAGCTCAAATACAAGTACATTTATCATATACTGCAAGACTTACTACATCTCCTATAGAGGGTTTTCCAGGAGGAAGTTTGGGCCGTGAAGGGGGGCGAGGTGGAGGTGGTGGTGGGGTGGCGTTTACTGAAGAAGGAGTGGCAGGTCGCACCGGAGAGGAGGAACCTGCAGAGGAGAAACACGGAGGGATTACTACATAATACTTGGTCAGACATGTCAGTGTTCCCATTCTTTTCTTGAGGACATTTTCAGTGATGATCTAGCTAGTATAACAGACAGGGATCATGCCCATATACAAAAATGTTCCTTTCTTTGGAAGTCTGATTTAAAAGATTAAAATACATAAATAAAGAGTAAAACACAGAGAACATCTGTCCCGTCTTTCCAACGCAGCTCTGCATCAACATAAAGTTAATAGTATAAAAGTAACACTGATGGTAAAACTGTTTTTCACTATATGACGGTTAAAAAACTCAAGTTTGACTCTAAAGTTTGAGTTGAGTTTGCTCAGAGTAATAACCGCCACTGAGTACCACCCTCTATGAGACGCTGCTAAAAAAGTTAAACATTTCCAACCATGTAGCATTGTGTTTGAAGAGACAATCCTAACAAAGTGAAAAAGTACAGTTAGCCAGTTTGACTTGCATGCAGTTAGGCTGTCATTCATACATTCTAACCCTGGTGTCCCATTTATTATCATCAAGCTCTCTGAACAATGTTCAGCACATATTTGAAACCACTGCTTCTAGTCAGAGTTGAGTCACAAACAAGATGGGAAGAAAGCAACATTAATCTGTAAACCTAAAAAAAACTACCACAGTTACCAGCCAGCAGTAACTAATATTTACATTTTAAGCATAATTTCACTCACATTATTACCATTACATCAATGTCATCCAGTCGGCTGGTGCTACTGTGTGATGTGACTTAGCCTACTCAAAATACTTGTCCATAAAGTAACATCACCAATTGCCTTCACCATCACTGAGACCTCTATAGAAGAGTGAAAACAGACAACTACATATTCTTACGGCCTCGGGTGTTTGTTACCACTGACAGGATAGCTTAAAGCTGTAAACAGACAAAATCATTTCTAAAAAGCACTGGCTTTTTATAGTTGCTGGTCAGCTATTAGTCATACACTTTCTTTTGTGAACCACTGACTTAAATTCGATCAATGTTCTCCCATGTATTGAGATTTTTCTTCACATTGTTATGTATTGTGTATTTGAGCCCCTGGCTCATTAATAAATGTGCTACAAACATAGTTCCTATTCACTTACAGCTGACGTGATAACAGAAGAAACTAGGGGTGGGAAAAAAAATCGATTCACATAACTGTCGAAATGTTTTGTTTTGCTTTGTTTTGGAGTTTACTTTAAAATGGTTCAAATATACTGCTGCTGAATAAATCTTAAAAACGGACTCACGTGTGATGTGCATTTTTTGGGGAAATATGGCTTCTGATATAGTCTGTAGACATCATAATCATTCAACTTGTTCCCATGGTCTGGTGTTAAAATAGCAAACTAAAAATCGCGTAAATTGGCAATATCGAGAAACGCAATTCAAATCGAATCGGCACCCCAAAAAATCGTTACAGAATCGAATCGGGAGAAAAGTATACTGTCCCAGCCCTAGAAGAAACTATACGTGCAATTTAAAAAAAAAAAATGCAATCAAAGTGAAGTCCAACATTTAACTACAAGTCAGAAAATCAGCCTCTTTTAACACAACACAATTCTGCAGCAGAATGACAGCATAAATGCAACCGAGCCAAAACATGACCTCCTTTTCCAGGGAAAAAGAAGATGCACCTTCACAGCTCAGTTCGTGTCTAACAACGAAGATGGTGCAATCAGCTGAAAAGAAATTCGGAGATGGTGCAATGCTGGAAAAACAATCCTTTCTGATCTTCAGTCAAAACAACAGAGGCTATTATATCTAGTCAACTTACTGGTGGATGACCAGTGTTTCATAAATCCATTTGTGCGATAAGCAGTCGCTGTCCTCCGAACAGGGTTCTTATTATCTAGACAAGACTAAGCAAGCTCTTTCCACAAATCTAAGCTCTTAAAAAACAGTCCTCTATTAACAGTATCCCACGTTGACGTCACTGTCTACTCACCGCTATTTGTGCCACCAGGTCCAGATGTAGGGCCCGGTGACGACACCACAGTCCGGTATGTGGGGGGAGGAGGTGGGGGTGGCGTACTCCGGCTCCCCTGGCTCGCATCACTGGGCGAGGTGAGAGTTTCACCTCCGTCCTCTTTGGGTTGGGTGGTGTCTGTGTTCTTAGACTGCTCCTCTTGAGACAGGACCAGGGGCATTGGGACGGGGCGTGCTGTAGGTTCCTCAGCAGGAGAAGTGACAGCAGGAGGAGTCACCGTAGGAGGAGTCACCGCGGGAGGAGTAACCGCTGGAGGGGTTCTAGCTTTGGGAGCAGGGGCTGGTGGGACAGTGGTGGGCGAGTTGATGGGAGGGGGAGAGGAAGCAGGAGGAGACGCAAGCTCCTTTTGTGGAGCTGGGGGTGGAGAGGTGGCGAGCGTGGGAGGATTTCGGTCCTCTGGTGTAGAAGGACCTGAGGGGAGAGAAGGTGCAGCTTGCTCTTCTGAAGGAGGTGGGGAGGTGGGTAGAGGAGGTGCGGGTACTTCTTTTGGGGGAGGGGAGGTCGGGAGAGGTGGTGCAGGGTCTTCTGGAGGGAGTGGTGATGTAGGTAAGGGAGGGGCAGGAGATTCAGGTGGAGGCGGCGAGGCTGGTAGCGGAGGTGCTGGTTCTTCTGGTAGAGGCGGTTGGTTAGAAGATTCCTCACTGAAGCATACCCACGATTCACCCGTTTCCTCACCAGCAGGGGGTTCAGGTCCAAAAATATTGTCCAAGTCAGCAATTGAGGGCTTCCTGGTGGAGCCATCTGCTTCTGTTGATGCTTCTGAAACAGAGACAACAGGTGATCAATCAAAGGCTGTGGTGGAGGAGGTGCTCAGTATGTTTACACGCATAGATAGAACATAACAGACAGCACTATAGACAGAAAGATGGAGAGAAAGAAGCTGCTGTTTCCAAATCCTGTGGTGACAGTCTGAAAAGAAGACCTCTTACCAGCATCATCTGCAGGGGAAGAGGCAGTCGGCGGGGTGGAGGTGGGGACATTCTTGGGTGGAAGTGGAGGTGGACCTGCAAAAGTATCAGTGCAACAATAAATAATCCGTTCCAACTTATTCCTAAGCTCTGTGAACTTTCCACATGACTTCCAGCAAGTCCTGTCACACAACTGGACCTGACTTCTTCCATGGTAACGAGACACTAATCCTCTTCCTCAGAGCGACTGATACAGCAAATCAATCACTCATGAAGATCTAGGTTAGCATATTTATCTTGTTAGTAGTACTAAGACTTATTATTGCTGAGCAATTAGCTAAGGCCTTGAAAGTGCTGCAAGTGTGTCAGTTATTGTGATACTATGTTACTCACACTAGCGCCCAAGAGCACCGGAAGAATCATCCATAATTGTTTTCCCAGTAACCTCCCCAAGAAACTTGTGGATAACTTCAGGAAACTACCCTTAAAGCCCTTAATGACTGTTTATGTTTGAGCTTCTCCTGTCACTGCAAATTATGATGGGCTGACTTTGGCACAAACTGAGTACTGTTTCACAGATGAGCCTTTCACACATACATTATTCTAAAAATAAAAAAGCTTTGAAAGTTTGGACCCATACAGGACAGGTATTATGCCACCCGCCAAGTAACCAAAACCACTTGAGAACAAGGAATCATCCAACAAATCATCAACCATGCAGCACAGTTAATTAGGACACCATCATGCCAAATGCAAGGAGGAGACAGCGAGGGGGGGCTGGTGCAGTATGGCAGACAGACACTGAACTCTCCTATGTAATAAAAAACATCTAACGATGAATCATTTGGTGGTGAAAGGGGAGATGAAATGAGAAAGTTTGCAGCTGAGTGTTATCACCACACAACTGTTTGATGGGGTCTGTTTGTTAGTCGCATGAGGGGATGAGAGGGTTCATGAGGTGAGCCGTCGATGGAGCTGTGCAGCCATTCCAGGGGAGCAGAGGATGTGCTGCACAATGTGCGTAGAACGATTGAACTTACTTCCTGTGGGAAAGGATCTTGTCAAAGAGGCTTCAGGCTCTGACAGAGGAGCCCCCCACGCATCGGACTCGGACAGAACCACTAAGTTCAGGAGGGGACAGAGAAGGCCAAGTAAGGGGAATACTAGCAAAACATTTAAGGGTTTGTAATTCTTTGTGGATCAAAAAAAAGCAAAGGGTGTCAGAGGGGAAACAGCACAGAACAGCATGTCAAAAAGATCTATCATTCAAGAAAACTGATTTCTAGCCTCAGTGGCTGACTGCAGTCGGGATGTGTTGGACCACAAAAGCACCTACAATGTCTTTTGCTTGCCAACTGAATTTTCCTGCCACTATAATAGAGAAATGCAAGATTTAGCACAAAATGCAGACATCTGAAGACATGACTACAGCCCTCTTCACTCAAACTGATGTCTAGAGGCAGAATAAAAATCATTTTGGCACATGACAGATCCACAAATGACATCAAATCTGTTAACAATTTCAACATATACCTCAACTATTAACCTGGCTATAAAAAAAGTCAGCTTAAAATGAGCTTAACCACTTATCTCATAAACAAGTATTATTATCATTAGGCAATCTGACATACATTAGAGTTGAATTATCTTGAATAGATGTTCTTACACTGTTCACTGTCTTACTGTAATAGTTCTAGTTATATTAGCCAACATGGTGCAAGATGGCTTTATCAATACATGAAATGGATTCACAGGATATTTGCATTAATGTGATGAAGTACTTTCAATTTTCAGGAATTGTATTCATTGGATTTAATTAAAAAAAATCATCAGATTATCTTTATGTTCAACATTCTCTCAAACACATTTCCAATGAATTCACATCATATACATTCACTTGGGAGTTACACCTAGCTAAACCAGAGCAGTCTAATATAGCATTCTCACAATAAATCCCACTTTCATGAAAGTTCTAATGTTTCAGAGAGGTGTTTATTCATCAGTATGTTGACAGTTAAATTGAATTTTCTATTATTTTATCCACCCCATTTAAATCCATGATGGTAGGCGAAATAACCCACTAAAACTTCATCCTCCAAAATTACCATTAAATTTAATCAGCCCCTCTCTCAATCAGAATTATTGCAGTTGTTGTAGGCGACTACTTAAAATCTACCTAATAAAGCTTAAATCTTTAAACACAAATTCAGCATCTTGTGAAGATGAAAAAAAAATTGGTAACAAAGTAAGAGATACTGGTGTCACATATACAAAGCTGGTTTATTTCTCTGAGGGGAATTTGCGCGAGTTGATGTTAGTTATGCCTGACATGGCTGTTGCGTAACAGCTAAGAGCTCTCCCCCAGCCTGCACTGCTAAATCCTACTGGATTGGACGAAAGTGGGTGACAGCCGAATCTGAATATCAACGAGCTGCACTGTGTACATGAACGTGACCCTCCCAGACCCGATTTCAACTTTGACCTTAGCAAAGACAGATGGAGTGAATCCACTACTGCGCGAGCCTGAGGGAAGAACAATGATGTTAGAGAAATAGGTGAGGGGGAGGGAGAGGAGGAGGAGAGAGAAAGAAAGAGTATCTGCTATGACAGCCAGACAGGGCTTAGCTGGCAGCCTTAAAGAGACAATAAATGTGTGTTAAGAAAGCCTTTTTTCAATGTGTTGCTATCACTTTTAAACAAAAAACAACCGACACAAAGACATGAAGAGACACAGACGGTGGGTTACCTTCATTTTTTGGTTCTCCAAAGGCTGTGTCCAGAGGAGGCCCAAATAAGGCTGTGGTGTCTTCAGAGACAGGTGTTTGTGGACTGTGGAAACAGACAAAGGACAATATGAAAGACGTTGCGTCACACACCAGTCGTAGAAAGTCATTTAAGGAAACAGCTACACCGTACATATAAATGGAGCAAGCTATCAAATGGTACTGGAGAATCAGAAAAAGCCAACACTGCTAGAAAGAATTGCATGTGTATCTTAAACAATATACATGTTTTTCTGACTAATTCCATCATGAATTTCATGGATGACTGTGTGCCTACATGTAGCTGGATTGTTATTATTAGCTGTAAATTGTAAAGGTGACAGAGAATGAGATAAAAACAACTAAAGCATACGACTGACAGGCTCTTCATATCTGATATCAAAATAAACAATTGAAGGAATATATTTTGTCGTGTTTATCAGCCAACATATGGTGTATCTCAAATACAGACTTCAGTTATATTAAGAATATTATCGGGATAAGTTTACTAAAGTAACATTCTCTAAGGATTCCCGCTCAATGAAATCAAACTAGATGCTGCAGCAGATGTCAGAATGCTTTGAGTCAGATGCAGAAACAGCTTCAGTCAGACAACAAACAAGATGATGCCTGATGATGTTCGATGGTAAGCAGTGACTCATACAGTATAATACATACTGTATCCTGCAGTACATTTAGATTTAGTGGCATTGGATTGTCCTGAACGTTGTCAGGGAAAAGTGGAGTACATACCTGGGAGGTTGTGGTGCTGGAGCTGGTGTGGGGGCGACAGTGGGTAGAGTAGGGACGACACGCCTTGGTCTGGCAATCTCCTCACCTGGACCCATAATTAAATACCATATGTGACTCTCGCAGTTCATTCTCTGAAATTCACCACCATTAATATTTGAACCTGTCCTGAGCTATGGTGAGCCTGATACTTACTGGATGTGTTCCTTTTCAAACCCTGTAACAAAAAAAGACCCAGTAAAATATAAAAAGATACCTCCAAAGACATTTAACTCAGAAATGCCATCATTAAACAGACAATAACCAGTACAACATAGTTCACAATTATGCTACCATTATACAGAGCACACTCTATATACAGCAATTGCAAATACACTGAAAAACTTAGAGGTATCAATGCATGGCAGTGCAAAATAATCCACCTTATTCATGAAAATGATATAATTTGTAGTGTAAATGAATTGTGCTTTATAAGTGATTCTTTGAATGATGCGCATTCACTACAATATGGCACGGAAAGTTTTTAATCTTCAGAAGCTGCCTATCTGCCACTAGGGATACAGTTTCAATTAAGGGAAGTCGAGTTACTCCTATTAATAACTGGAAAATTCAATAACAATAACATTGTTAGTATTGGATTTGAAAACGGCAACTTGGTGAACTGCTGCTGCCTGCAGTGGAAATGTTGTAAAAAGACTTTGAAATATGCTTTTGAAGTCTCAAGAAGCTAAGAGGCCTGGTACCAGAGAAGGTGTGAGGCTGAGAAAGTTGGAGGGAGAAAAGTTAAAAAAGAAATTAGTTTTGTTGTTGAAGAGGCAACAGCACAAGGATATTGTTTCTCCTGCTGCGTTCTTAAACAACCGGGTGAGTGCGAGCATATGTATGACTTCACCATGAGAGGGAGACCAAGAAATACCAAGAAAGGCAGAGAGACGACAAGAAGAGAGAGGGAGGGGAAAGGGGGGAGACGGGAGCAGATGAGATGAGACATGACACAACGATGGGGAGTGACTGAAGTAAGGCATCAAAGGGTCCAGCTGTCAAAAGTGCAAATTTTCTCTCCCTACGGAGACATGAAGCCATTCAAGATGAAAAACAAGAACACCAGTGATCTTTAGAATCCGGAATAAATATGTACACTTACACGTATCATTTCATTGTTATACTTAAATATGAACGTCAAGACAAATCAGCTAACACTTTTGACCCCTCGCCTCAGCCACAGAACCCACCTACGTATTTTATGTCTTATTCAACCAACTCCATGGACAAGGTGACGAGTAAAAGAGGGCAAGAAGCAGTGACATATTTTCGGCCTGACCCCAAGAGATGGAAGGAAAGGACACTTACCGGGCTACGTCTCTGTGACCAGCAAAAAGGAAGAGAGAAGAGACACCTGGTCAGAGAGTGACAAATCAGTAAAGCAGACATCATATGTACATCTGGAGAAGAAGAAGAATGTTGACCTGGCTGGTCAGATCTGGGGATGAGGATGATAACATGTCCATGGAGATGTGTTTCAGGTTCATGTGTGTTAAATTTTATGAGAAATTGTTTGTGCATCCTTAAGGTTTTTTGAGCATAAATGGAAATACCTAAAAACTCAGAGTGATAAGAAATGTCATTATTTGGAGACAGCTGAATATGACTGATACAAACTGACATACGTGTTCATGTTGTTGCTCGCTGATGGTGAGAAAAAGCAAGGTGTAGTAATGCCTGAATCCTCTAATACTACAGTGCCTATAAAAAGTATCAATACCCTTGGATGGTTTCCCCTTTTATTGCTTTTATTAAGGGAATCATGGTTAACACAATTTGGCGTTCTTGACACAAATGTACAAAAAAAACCTTTGTCAAAGTAAAGTCCTTCAAATTAATGTAAATTAATCAAAAATATATGACGTAAAATAAGTGATTGCATCAATATTCACCCCCTTTAAAAGTGACTGACCTATACCTAAGGTCCAGACTGACGGTGCTATTAGTCTCACAATTTGTAAAATGTAGATTACCTGGGACAATGAACAGCCCAAGAGTTCAGTTAAATCCATCAACAATGGAAGGAATATGCCACAAAATCTGCCTAGAGCAGGCTGTCCTCACAAAATGAGTGACCGTGCAAGATCGTGACAAGTGAGGGAGGCCACAAAGACATCTACGACTACTCTGAAGGAGTTAAAAGCTTCAGCAGCTAAGCTGTGAGAGACTGCATACAACAACTGTTGCCCGGGTTCTCCACCAGTCAAAGCTTGATGGGAGAGTGGCAAAGAGAAAGCCATTGTTGAAGAAAGCTCATTAAATCTTAACTAAAGTTCACCCAAAGGCATGTGGTAGACTCCAAGGTCAACTGGAAGAGGGTTATTTGGTCTGATGAGCCAAAATGGAGCTTTTTAGCCATCAGACTAGACCCTGTGTTTGGTGGACACCAGGCACTGCACATCATCACACACACACCATCCCCACCATGAGGCATGGTGGTGGCAGCATCATGCTGTGGAGATGCTTCTCGGCAGGAGGCCCTGAAAGGCAAAATATAGGGAAATCCTGGAGGACAGCCTGATTCAGTCTGCCAGAGAACTACGACTTGGGAGAAGTTTTAATCAAGCAAGATAATGACCTGAAGGAAATAGCTAAAGCTACACAGAAATGGTTTAAAGACAAAAAGGAGAATGTTCTGGAGTGGCCGACTCAAAGCCCAGACCTCAATCCAATACAGAATTTGTGCCTGGACTTGAAAAGGGCTGTTTCATGCCTGATCCCCGTGCAACCTGACAAAGCTTGAGTAGTTTTACAAAGAATAATGGAGTAAAATTGCAGTGTCCAGATATGTAAGCCTGACTGAGATTTGTCCACACAGACTCAGTGCAGTAATTGAGGCCACAGATGCATCTACAAAATACTGACTTGGAGGGGTTGATCATTATGCAAGCTCTTATTTTACATTACATATTTTTAACTAATTGACATGACTTTGTAGAAATCTATTTGTACTTTTTCCATTATTTCTTGGGGGGGGAGGGGGATTTTTTTGTCAAAAAACCAAATTATATTGATTTATAAAAAGACAATAACAGGGGGAGACATCCAGGGGGTTAATACTTTTACAGGCACTGTATTTGTGAACTTGCTTTGGCTGGACATAATACAAAATATTTTGTTGAGTTGCCTATATCACCTCATTTCTATCTTGCATCATCTCCATCCCCTTCCCTTTATTTGATAATCTTTTGTGACAACCCATGTCATTTTTTGCCCTCTAATCCTTCTCCTTTCATTTCCCCTCGTAGTCTCCCATCCGCCCCCTTGGTCTCTTTCACTTGTGCTGAAATCTCTCCATCTGCCTGCGTCACGTCTACCTCGCACTAACCCTCTCTCCCCTCCATCCCTCACTCTTGTGCTTGTTCCAGTTGTGCAGTGAGCCATGAGTGATTAAAGTGATGCAACAAGGGGGCGGGACATGCTGATGGAAGGGATTCATTTCATTGGCAAGATTGTGGCAGGACACAGCGCAACACTGTTTGCCATAACCAATCACCGACTCCCTGCGGTATGTAAACAGGAAGACCAACAGGAAGTGTTGCAATCTGTGACCTTTTAGCCTCTGTCAGGGATTAACTATGACCTTTACCACACAAGTAGTTGTGTACAGACATGCCAATGTTAAAAACGGACCGCTCCAAACAATTGTGGGATGAATTTGAAATCATTAGAGCTCTTTTGTCCCATATTTGAAACTCAATACTGCATCTTTTCTTTTAGTGCAAGACACATTTAATATCTTTCAGCTGGGCTGTAAAATGACTGACTTTGCCTCAGGGAACTCTGTGTAGATCTGACTGCATGGTGACTGACCACACTAATGTCACATAATATGAAATATGAAGACTTCACCATAAAAATAATTCTTCAAAATTAGACCTCTCTGATTATAATGATGTTGACGATAGGACGAAGGACGAATAAAATGTGAGCTTTATTTATTTCTAGTATTTTAACTCCATCCCCAATCTTTCCCCTGTCTCCTTTATTGCTTTTAGTCTTCTTATTTGGTCTGAAAACTGGAGGTGGAAATCTCAAGAACCAATTAAAATCAGCTTAAAGATGTCTTAGTCAGCAAAAAAAACCTTACAGCACAGTTGAACGCAAGGCACCTATGCAAACAATTTCACGTGTGGCATAAAAATGCTGAGTAGTAACACACGTGCACACACAGTAATCTATCTATAAAGCACACCACCATGAAACACACACACACACACACACACACACACACAAAACATTTATAGGCAAACCATTAAGTATTAAGATGGATTAAAGTATTACTGTAACAGTCAGGAATAAAAAAATCATCTAAACACAACAGCATGCAAAGCAAAGGCTTACCGGACTCCTCTACAGAAGTTAGCATCATTAGAGGCAGGAAAGGAGCGAGAGATAAAAGACAAATCAAAAGAAGAGAGGGTTGGAAAAAGTTAGGAGACTAGAGGGGGAAGCATATCAATACTTGCAACTCAAAGCAAGGCAAAGCATCTGTGTCTGATGTAGGCAGTCATCTACATCAGCTACATTCATCAATACAGATGGATGAACCAGGAGTAGTATGACTCCTCACTGCATTCAGACAGTTCTTCATCCCTCCATCCACACATATTACCCACTACTCCTCCTAACATCATGTGATTGCTGAATCCTGGCTTAGATTGTATGTGAAACAAGCTGTTAACTCAAATCATCATGCTCCTCTCACAAACTTGTGTACATATGAATAATTCATGCAGAATATGCCGGGTATTACCGCAGAAGTAAAGCTCAGGCTGTCTGCTAAATAAAGCACTCCGTATCAGGGAATGTACAATACTTTGTGTTTAAGGCTTTTCACAGCTGTGGTAAGAGGTTGTCACATTTACATGCAGAAAACCAGTGTCCATACATTATAATAGTCGAGGGAATCTCAATGTTGTACACATGACTGTATGCTGCTTTCAAGTATGTTTCTTGCTTTTGAAAATAGGAGCATGTCACACATGTTTCCAGTCTGTCGAGCTTTACAGGACTGGTTCAAGGAAAAGCACACATCTAGAAAAAAGTGGAAAGAAGCAGTGTTTGTTCCTGGAGCCCCGTTAACACTTGGCCCCTCTTCCTCTTTTCATCAGACCGTTTTATTGTCAGTCCACAGCCAAGGTTACCCAGAGTTGCCAGGGACTGGGAGTGACTTTGTGACTCATGTAATTTATGTGTGAGCAGAAAAGCTCTGCACAAGCAAACGTGATGCTAATTTGAACTGGTGGGGAGGTGAAGGTGGCAGCTTCATAATCACCACTACAGGCCAGTGATTCTAATGTCACGATCTTGTGTAACATGACTGCATTACATAAATTATAAGAATGTAAGAGAAAACAAAACTTTCTATAAAGGGCATGTCTATAATCCATCTTAAGTTACATTCACACGTACAATTATCATATTCAACTGTGACACTAGAATGCGTAGTAGTTTCATAACCAAATCTGTCGTATATTGAGTGCTGCAAAGACGATATCTTCAAAGTTTTAAACCAAAACTAAAAGATGGCAAATTCACAAAACGAAGAAATGCAGCAAATTCTGATATGCCAGGAGCTAGAACTGTAAAAAGGTCTACAGCTAGGTAAGTTTTCCTCTATAACAAAATCCTTGTCAGCAATTGTTTGGTTGATCCACTTGTCACTTCAGCGCTATATCTATGAAGAAAAAAGCCTCAATATGGCAAAAACAACCAATGTCTCCCATGTAATTTGCACGTGTACACAGCTATGATCAGCCATGGAAAGACCTTCACACCTGATCAGGTTAACAGAGCCAGCGGGTGAACACACGGATTAAATTATTGAGTTCAGAAGCTCCAATGACCACATGCAATCTCACCGCACAGCAGACCGACATGCAGGTTCATTGTGCTCACTTTCCTACCTGAATTATTCAAGGCTGACACTCAAGCTAACTGTCCTCACTAAAGAACACAGGAGCTGAAAAGGCAGGGTCTCATGGCTAATTACAGGCTGTTTAAAGGGAACATCTGCATGAATTTTGGACTCAGCTGAGCTGCATAACTTCAAACAAGTGCTTCACACCCTGCTATTTGAGGCGGTATGTCGGTAGACATCAGATGGGTTCTGTTTTGTGGGGACATCTGTCCTACGTGAAAATGACACCTGACTCAACAGGAGAAAACTGACGTCACTGACGTCACAGACAGCACTGACCGAGTATTAAATATATGGAATTCAAGCTATCATCAAACCTGACCTCAATCGTCACTGGGACATGAATTGTGATTTCAGACGTGGGTTCAGCCTGTAAAGACCCAAGTGAAGCTGTGACCCATTCAGAGATCTTATCATTAGGTAAAACAAAACATTGGGATGAAGACGACAGACACAATCTAAACACCAAAACTCAGCCGTCTGTTAATGAAAGCCGGCAGTGATGTCAGGGCTACTCACCATAGGAGACGGGGAAAGGGCTATGTTGCCTATGGAGGCTTTGAGCTCGTCGACCGATGGCGCCGTCACTACACAATCGGCCGGCAGCGGCTTGATCTTAATTTTGAATTTTTTTCTGTGCTCCTCATCTTCTTCTGACTCATCAGAGGAGAAAAAGTGGGTCTTTTTGGTGGTGGGCGGCTGTAGTGTGTTGTGTCAAGGAAAGCAAAGCTCAGTCCAGGATTTATTTGACATTTGACTTGCATAATACCATAAAGGCGAGTATGTGATTGCACATACATGGAGAGAGAGAGAGTCTCTGCTCTGTATGAACTGACAGTTTGGGGAATCAGTATGTTGATCAGAGTAATATTTCCATGCTTCTCAAAGATGTTGTGGGGTTTTCACTTCTTTTGAACTTCCTGTTTTCACATCTGCTGCATCAATGACTCATTCTTCTGGAGCTGCGTTATGCGCCTCACCTCACCATCTTTATTTAGATCTTTGTTAATTGGGTGTTTTTACACTTCATTCAGCAGCTAAGAAACTTCATCATCAATGTTTGTAATCATTTTGTCTGGCCGTGGGTCGAGACATTTTGTTATAAAGATTGGCTTCCTTGGCAGCCTCGGCATAATTTCAGAGGGGATGAAGCAGATTTCAATGTGAGTGATATTTACTACACAAACCAATCTCCTATCAGTATGCACCAGTTTAAAATAAAGTAAGACAAATTATTTGTTGAATATTAAATGTAGTAGTTTTGAGGATATCTCCCTCTTCAGACTCCTCATCAGGTCTGATGCTGTAGCCCTCGTCATCCACCTCAGGGGAGTTCTGAAACACATAAGAGTGACTCAGTATAAACCCTCTTTGGTAACACTTTATAACAGCTATCATTAATTGATAGTGAAATAATACTTGAATCACACTTAAGTTAATAACCTTTGTAAATGGTTGATAAATCATGTGCAGTTCATTTATAAACATTATTTGGATGGTCATTATAAAGTTACAACTGATGTTTATAAACCTATACAATTGCTTAATAAATGGTTTATAATGCATTTCAATGATGAATATTTGAGTGTTTGTATGTGATCATTGTTTGTGAATAAAATGCTTACAGAGAAACAGCAGTTGGTTCATAGATTACAGTTGGTTAATTCAGCCACAGTTTAGCTTCCCATTGACATATTCAGACAATTAATTACACAAAGAATTCTGCTCACACCAAATGCAAAGTTCTCTGCTTAATGAAACATGACTAAACACATATTGACAAAGTCATAATCTGGATGTTAAATTTAAGCACAATATTGTTGAAAATGATAATAATTAGACCATCATCTTGATATACTATTGTTGACCACCTCTAACATGTTGCATGACTAAATTTGTCAATAGCACATTGATTTTACAATAACACGGATCAATACTATACTCATTTAAACCAAATGAAAAACAAAGCAGCAGTGAGCTGGTGAGGATCAAACACTGTTTGAAATCACTAAGAACTGTAAACATAATCCTACAGTCAAACTTATACTTACATATCTGTCCCAGTCGATGTCTCCGTAGAAGCCATTAGGGGCCCCGTTGGTCTTCTTCTGAGACTGAGAACAGAGAAATGCTTTGATTAAAATCCCACCAGAGGGTGACAGTACAGTATATTCTGCACTATTGTGCTATCACAATGTGTTTCTATGTTAGCTATTGATCAGTTAAAATATGCTGCTGCCAGTTCTAATCTATAAAGCTCTATCCTGTGTACTCCTGATGTCATGTCACATCAAACTGTCCCATAGTTTCCTATTTTCCTCTTACAGGCACTAATCTGTTCCATGGTTCTGTCCTCTTTCATGCTTGCAACTCCTGGTAAATTTTAAGTGTGTTTTCTTGAAACTAAATTGAATGCTTGGTTGCCAAAGAACTGATAATGATTCTTGTTATCATCCAATATAATGTAACAGCACTGCATAATATTTTCAAGATTTAAGTCTGTTCAAGCCACCCCAGAGGACTTAATGGGATATTCTGTTGCCCTTTTTGTAGACTTAAAGCCTCCTCAGAGAGCCTGCTAATGAAAAGATAGTTGAATCAGCAACACTGGCAGTTGACTGATGAGTGGACAAACACAATGTGAGGTCTATTACCAGTCTAACCTCTAAGCTCTAAGCTAAATACTCTAGAGGTTAGTCTACCCAAAGATCTACAGACTACAGTTCAGTACCGATTCAACCTCTTGGGGTTCCTGGCAAGTAAAAAGAACACAGATAGTAGATATTATAGCTCAAAATCAAGACTTACAGAGTGAATAGTAATTTATAAATTACTGCGGCGGTTGACATATAATAAATATTTTCTGTTACTTACACCCCCGTCTCTGTCTGGGGACCCCCTGTGAAAAAGAGAAGAGGAGGAAAGAAAGAAGAGCACGAAAGTCACATAACATGTGAGCTCTTCATTTTCATACTAATTGCTTTGCTATTTAGCAGAGCTGAAACATTTAATTGGAGCGTTCAAAGAAACGCTTTTCACACCACCATACCCACAACACTTATTCACTCAAACATCAGACTCTCACAGACACCACGGCACAGAATCAATTTACACTAAGTCTACATGTCTCATGCACAGCTACAGATACTGGCTGGAGAACTATCTTGCTTCCAAAAGATCCAGAACAAGTATTTCATAAGTAAGCTAACTGGTCCATTTAGAATGTATTATTTCAGCTGTATGCAAACAAGCACTGGTTATTTAAGTATGCCCATTGTTTTTGTAAATCCATAATAGCTTTTCATAAAGGATTTGTTCAGACAGATTTATTCGTACAATACAATACACAATATATCACTGTGGCTCAGAATTGGCTCCTCAGCTGTGTATCGTAAGGGAAGCAGCAGTCTTACATTTATTTGACAAGACCTGTACTCAATACTAATCCTGTAATTGTTCTGACTTATTCTAATCCTTTCATTCTGCTGTAATATGCACGACCTGCAGCATGCATCAGTGTTTTCTTAAAATAACTCACAATTCAGAGGTTTCACCCAGATCTCTGCTCCACATGCATTCATGGCTTGTGTTCACAAAGTGCACAGATCAAGACTTACGTGGAGTCATTGTCCTTTTCTTTCTTCCGTATCCCAAAGGCCTTCCTGGTACGTTTTTTCAATCCTGAGGAGAAAAAAAAGCAGGAGAAGGGTGAATTACTGTGTGAAGAGACGCCAAAGGCATGACTAAAAGGTGCTGTCTGTGGGTGGGTCAAAGGGTAGGTGGCGTCAGCTGTCCTGCATCCGTCAACCTGGAGATTAAAGGTGACGTTTTTATGTATTATTGAGTGACTTGCTGCATCACTGTGAAGGCAAAGGCTGTCTTTTATAACTGAAAATGTGTTCATGGTCATCGCAGATGGACAGACAGCCATGCAATTCCCAAAGCATCATCTTGGAATGGAAAACTCATTAGCACCGTGCAAATCAATGCGCCAAGGATTTCACAAGAATAGCTTAGAGAGCGGAAAGAGTTGATAATATACACAATTATTGTGTCGCAAATTCACAATGCGACACGTAGCATATGAGACCCAGGTTGAATCTCTCGACTAAGTTGGAAAACGTACCCGTCTCTCCACCTCTACTGTGTACATGACAGCATGGCTATGACCATGGCACGTGATCTCCAGCTTCCCTAATGAAGGTGTTCACTGGCCAACAATACAAACTTAAACAGTGCTCTGTTCAGTGCATACCTCAGCCAAGACCCAACAGTCCCCTTTAATTAAGTCAAGCCTAATCCAATATCAAACTCGATAGCGCTGTATGACTCTTAAAATTGAACCACCCATAAATGCTTAACCATAATTTAAACTCGCTAGACTTAGGATCCACATAAAATTGAACTTACTCTTAGATACCAGCCAGCTGAATATGCCTGTTTTTCTTTTTTTTCCGTTAAGATCCATGCATTATTCACTGAGAAATTTGCAGAAATGTCAAAAAAAGCCCTTGTCACATTGAGAGAGGGTTTGAGGAGTGCGGTTCAGTAGTTTTTGTGTAATCCTGCTGACAACCCAACCAAAATACAAAAGCGAACACGGGTGAAAACATAACCTCTGTGGTGGTGGTAATGATTGCTGTATTGTCAAAGCAACAAGTGTGAGAGTACGTTTTGGCCTTGACAGAACTTTTGGTAACTTGATGTTTCAAATGCAAACTCAGGACCTTGATACAAACACTGGTAAAGAAAGCGACAGTGTACACGTCTAACCCCAGCTGAGTGCAAGTGCAGGACAAACGCAGCATACAAAAGAGAAGAAGTTAGCACATGGAATACTACAACCTCCAAAAAACTTGATGCAATGATCCAACATTTCAGCCTTATTTTGCCCTCTATTTTCTTCAGTCAACAAACTGAAAATGAAGCTTTCGCCACAGATTTGCAGAAATGTTTTGTGTGTTCTGGCAACTCAAGATCAATCAGGATGTCATCTGGACTGAATTACCAACAGTAGTTTGCAAGAAATTGTTTACACAAAAGTAGGAAGTTCAATCACAATCCCTCCAGCTTTAAGTCACTTTAAGTATGTTTCATTTTACTCATTCAACTATACAATTATGCCAAACAAACAAATCTGAAAAACTACTGGCCTGCCCTTACCCAGGATGAAAGCCCAGTTGTCTCCCTCCATGTCTTTTCTGACAAGAATCTCATTCTTTTTTGTCTTTGTCTGTTTGTGAACTCATCACATCATCTTGTGACCAACCGATCTCTTCCTCATACCGCATGCACATTCACACTGAGCTTAAGGCAGGAACCTGATGCTGCCTCTCGCTGAACTGCACACATGAAAACGCACACACACACACACACACACACACATACACAAACACACAGGCAAGGTATCACGATCCTGTTCTTGATCTTCATCTGGATTTCAAATTCAACACCAGTGAGGACGCCGCTCATGAATTAAAGACTTATGTCATCATTTCGTACATTTTGTATAATTTCTTTACTACACTAATCTTTGCATCAGAATGGCTGCAGCCAAAACAGGATCAGGATCGATCCAAGAAAGGCCCGTTGGCCATGAGAAGGATGAATGACCGCAAATAAATAAATGTCCCAGTGCAGAAGAAAAGCACTGCATATGCACATAATGGAGGCACATTCGAAAACAAAAAGGCTTGTCCTTGTATACAGACAGGCAGGCACACATGTTAAGGGCATATGCAGAGACATGCACACACGTCAAGAAACTGAGCTTGATGAATATTCATGGACACTGGTAGATCAGGTGTTAAGAAGCAGCACCTGTTTGAATAAAGCTACCAAAGTCATTATTTAGAGAAGGAGAAGAAAAAGAGGTCTATAAAACATATATTGGAAGTGGAAATTAGAGATAGCTGTGGGATTGAGCAAAGCAATTAATACCAAACAATTTGTTTTTTTAAGTGTCTTCCTACAAACAAAACACTGGTAAGGACACTACTGAAGCCATCATACTGCTTGTGTTGGCGTTTGAGAGTTGTCTGGTCATTCTGTATACAGATACAAAGGAAATTTCAACACATGTGCACACATATGGACACTTCCTCCTTATGAGGTTTACTTTATGTCCCTCAAATACTCAAGGTTTAATTTACATGAAGCTAGACTAAAGATTGCTTCTTTCTTCTGTTTTCTGGGGCTTGACAGTTTCCCTCTTTCAGATCTTGGTATGGCATCTGTCAGAGGACTCAGTATGAGGACGCAGTGTGCTCTCAGCCTGCAGCCTAAGAGATAGAGGGAGCTTAAACTGCTCAACAGCTGTATTACAAAGCCAGTGAGGTCTTAACATTTCAGCTACAGCTTCTAAAAGGTTCTGTTGAATCTGTTTGAGTCAATTATCTGAACTGATGCTTAATTTCTTATGTTTTCTATTGATTTTCTGCTTGATATCATTCAAAAGCAAAATCTTTTTTCTGTTCTTGCCAAATGTAATGCTACCTGTTGATTCGATGTCAAAATCTGGTTGAACACAATTATCCACCATGATACTACTTCATCCTCTTAAAGCATCTTGCTCCATGCTAGCATCTTCTCTTTAACTTTTGGCACCATCAAGACAAACCAAAACACACTACTTTTTAACACTACTTCTGAGTGCTGTGCATTTTTAAACTGCACTTTCATTTTAACAAGCTGTATTTAATCCACTTTGAACATTTATTTATGCTGCAATCTCGTTCCATATGACTAACCCTTGTTGGCCTCCCTTCTTTTTTCTCCTCAAGTCTCTTTCCTTCTCGTGTGAATCCAGCATTGCCCCCAAGCAAGAGCTGACAGGTTTACAGCTGTGCAAACGAAAGAGTATTTTGTGCATGTGTCAGTGTGAACATGGCAGCCCTACTGGCTACACAAGTTTGTATTCTGCATTATGTGAGATCTAAATCTATCTACAAATTTTTTTTTTGTCATGTCTTTACCTTTGTTTCCTTTGGCTTTATGTATCGGTTTCCTTTGGATGAGGATTACTCTGGGAAATTATGGCTTCATATTTTAATCTTTTTGCACACAAACAGTTTAAACACACACAAACTGTGTTCACACATGATTCAACTGATGAGCAAAATTTGATAATAATGTAGTAACTTACTTAGTACTTCATGTTTAGATCACAGCAGGACCTCTATCTGATTGGATGACGTTGATGTGAAAGAATACATGAATGCATATGGCAGGGGTTAATTAACAGAGGGGGAAATAACAGAGCAGGCAGTACACACTGTTTAATGACCTAATGGCTTCCGTTCAGAGGGATGCTAGCACAAGTGCTAACGTAATTAGTGGTCTCTTCTCAAGACACAGTAATGTAATTCTAGGAAAAGCCATATGACATGATGCCAAACAGGACAGGACACTGCCAAACCTAAAAAAAAACAAAACCCTGGATGACAACTCAAGAGCAAGAGGACACTGACCAGAGTTAGACATTTACTGTAAAGTGCCTTTAGAAAAAAATACAAAGCCATGTCTTTTTCTAGTGTGTCCAATGGACTTAACAGTGATTTATAGTGAATTATTTTAAAGGTACTGTTTAGCTGGTCACTGACGAGACTTCAAAATCTAGGGTACAGGATAAATTTGGAGAGGTGGGAAACTAACTTTAGAAAGGGTCCCAAGAAGGGAAAACAAACTCATAACGGGAGGAACACCACCCAGAGCACCGCACAGTGTATTATTATTATCATAACTGTGAGGTCCACCCTTGAACCTACAGAGGGAGGTTGCCCAGACACAGCCTTCCGCAAAAAGAGCCATCCTGTAACACAGCAATTATACCGCAGATTGTAGATTTACACTGGAGAGTTGTTCAGTGAAACTCACTGTTGCTGTATTTTCACAAACTGAAGGAAGCACAGTGTCAGTTAAGCATTAAGGGAGGACAGAGACATTTAAGGTTCTTGAATTCCAAAGTTATCTCAACATATATAAAATCATTAATAATAGGCCAAAATGTTGGAATGACACGAGCGTTGTCACCTCAACAACCCATGCAGAGTCGTTGGTGATGCTGTACACAAAAATCAGATATGATTGCTTACAAAAAAAGTGCAGACACTTTCAGATCTGATTTGAGAAACAAATTGGTTTTGCCTGCTGCCGGAACATATCATGGCATTAAGTGTTTTGCGTGAGTCTTAATGACCTATATTGTGTGATTGGGACTGTGATCCTTTGGCCTTGCTTGTGTCTGCTTCTACTTCCTGGAGCATTAGCCGCAGCTATGTCAGCCACAGAGTTAGTGAACTCAACTGGAAGGGAGACCATGCTCTGGATACACACATGCACAGAAATGTAAGTGACACACTGTTGCACATATGTGCTACAGCACACACCCACTAAAACACTTCTTTTTAAGTAGAACTCCACTCCTAGACAGGCAGAGCAGAAGCTGTTTAACAAGCTGCTCCAAAGGGGGAAGAGATGAGGAGGCTCTATAGACCAACCAACAAAACACACACACAGCCTTTGCTGCCAGCAACAGCAGTGCAAAGCGGACCAGGCTGGGCCACTCCAGACTCTGGATGGGAGACCTGTGCTGCTGTGCATAGTAAGTAGAGAGGACAATAATACACCATTGAGATCTAGATGCAGAAGAGTCAGACTTTTTTTTAACTGAAAAAAAATACATATAAAGATCTAAGATCTATGGGGTTTTTTAATACGAATTTAGATATGACAGCTTTTAATCAACTTCCTGAACTCTCATTTGTTGCTTTTTTATTATAAAGTGATCATCTTAGAAATCACATTTTCTAAATCTACTCCAGTCACTTTATTTTTTTTCTAATAGTGCGTTCAGCCCCAACCCCAAGAGAATACTCGTCTTCAGTTTGGTCTGCATGCCCCATAAAAGTGGAAGAAAAACATGATAGCGTACAGTATGCATGTTAGAGCACGCTAGGTGGAAAAACGGCATGGAGTTAAAGGGTGAGGACGGTACGCTGAGTTGTTTGGGGTATTGTGTCAGTCTGACAAAGCACGAGGAGAAACATGTAGATTCACTGACAAGCAGGTATACAGGTCAGAAGAGTAACGTGAAATTAGTAGAACAGGACAAAGATTTGTAGTCGAATAAAAGTGCAGACTCAAAAAGAAAAAGAAAAAGAAAACATGCTGATAGACAGAAACAGTAAATAGACAAGGGAACAGGCAGACATATAGTAGACATACAGAGAAACAAACAGATATATTGCAAACAGGAGGTTTAATAGGCTCTCTGGTCGGAGTGACTCATTCACCCTCCTGGGCCCTGGGAGGCAGGGATAGGCGGAACGCGCAGGTGAGGACAGAAAAGCTGCTCAAGACCGGCAGATAGAACAACAATGACCTCGCACTGTTGCAACGATACTGGAGGGGAAAAATGCTCCAATAGGAGACGTGTGACATGCAGCTATGTGAATGCAGCCTCCATTTTATTCATGCACTGCACAGCAGTGTGGAGCTGAAAATCTGATCCAAAAACTGAGTTGTATCGCTGAGGAGAGGGGAGTGGTGAGACAGATGTATTTATTTACTCAGGATGTGCTGAGGAGAACCATATTCTTCAATGCAGCAGCTACTATGCTGCACTCTCATGATTAAACTTTACATATGAAGCATCATGTCGGATTTGAACGGACTTCAAAAGCTCTTATATTTGCAAACACAGTTTTATAGAAAGTCACACAAGCAAGAAAGTGCACATGAAACCATTTGAGGCCCCCACTACATCTCTCTACTGGCAAAGGAAAGCAGAAAGCCATTAATTTCCAACTACAGTTTCCTTGCTCATCTCAGGACAGCTCTTCTCTCACCTTCCTACATCTAACCCAAAGATGGAGGAAGAATCTGAAAGAAGAGGCCAAGGGGAAAGAAGTGGCGATGTCCGTCCTGTCTTAATACCTGGCAGTAGGAACAGAAAAGCTAAGGGGGCACGGCATAAGAAAACCTCCAGAAATGGCCACTGGCAGCCATCACCTTCAGCCTCGCTGTGTGTTTCAGGGAAAGAGCCTGTGTCAGTGTGGCAGAGGAAAGACAAAGAGACGGTGTCAGTTTGCGTTTGTGCCTGTGGATGCTAAAATTAGGCCTCGACTGTACTGTCCAGGTGGCTGCACTGTGAGCTATCAACTGTAACACTTGCAGCAACAACGTGCCCAATGCACACAAACACGTCCACACACACACACAGACATATTGGGATCTGTTTTGCTGCACGGATGCACCCTTTGAAAAAAAAAAGAAAAGAAAAAAGAAGACATATCATTGGGTGACGTCACCCACCACTAAGGAAAGTGGGTCAGGGCCAGAAACCATAAAGCAGAATGGCAGCAGTTAGCGCAGAGATGAACAAAAGATATCGGAGAATGCCAGGCGGTGATGATGCACCCATCTGTGCAGTTCTTGTTTTCACTCTATATCTAATATTTCATTCATTTATGGCTAGTTTTATTTTGAGGGATAAATAAGCATAAGCATTCATCAGACAAAGGCCTGAATAATATAATAATCGTCTCAAAAAAACAAAAAAAACAGGTATACATGGCTTTCAAATTTTCATTGAGGCTTCAAGTGCTGTTAAGTCATACTATGACATACATTATATAGATCAGTTGAAAAAAAAGTGTTCCAAGTTTTAGTATTAAAAAAATACGTCATGGTAATCAATCTTAATCAAAAATGAACAAAATACACCAACTCTAAATATGAATATTTGCATTTTTTAAATTTTATTTTATGTTGAACTGAATAATTTGACTCGAATCCAAACCTTTTTTTTTTAAATATGTCAGCTTTGAAAGTTTATTCAGTGGTAAATCGATTTTTCCAGTCTAATGACCGCTCAAAGCGCTCTACAACACTTTACTCACACACGCACACGCACGCGCACGCGCGAGGCCACTATGCAAGGTGCAAACTGCTCATCAAGAGCAATTTGGGGTTCAGTATTGTGCTCAAGGAAGCTTTGACATGCAGCTCGGGTAGCCAGGGATTCAAACCCGCGACCCTTTGATTACTACAAGATCTGATCTACCTCTTGAGCTACAGCTGGCCTACATTTTAGTTTTTGTGATAACTAGTAGATGAATCAATGGCAATAACTGATTTTGCAAGCCTATCTGGAACTAATAAATATAATCATTTACAATCAAAATCACTATAGAAGTTGTCTGATAATCACTTAAGTCATTACAGCACATTATCAGACTAAAGCTACATGG
>CAEMYA010000463.1:1175864-1188145 GCA_903131615.1 Diplodus sargus | reverse complement strand
ACGAAGCAAACAAGCCCACATTTGGTATGAGTCAGTGATGAATCAATTTTACAATTTTACAGAACAGATGGGCCAGTAATGATTAAGGATAAACAACTAATCAGATACATGAAAAGTAGGACTTTGTTTTTTGTTTTTTCACACTTCACACAGGCATAATGCAATTACAAACACAAATAGATGTAATTGCAATTATGGTTCAAAATGTATTTCTGATTGAATCAAATGTTAACAAATGAATGTGTTGTCCACATACTAGTATTTGCTTACCAACATCTCAGATACCATCTTATTTAACCTATAATCCATCTCGGGTTTGTCAAACTCTGATGATTTCAGTTAAATCAGTATTTGCTGAGGGGTTGAATGCTCTACAACAAAACTGGAAATGACATAGCCAAAATGAGAAAGTATCCAATGATATTGCTCAAACTCATCTATACAAACATTTGCAAATTTCTAAAACAACAAGGATAATCTGCCAGTATTTGTTCTGCCTTTTGTTGTCTTATTAATTTACATCACAAACCTATGTATTGCAGTAGCTCTATGATAATCCCTTGTATATGCACAAAGGCATTTAGTTTAACAAAATAGCATGCAGCTCTGCAATTTGACATAACAGCCCTGCAACAACCATTCCCCTTCTGCAGCTTATGAATGTCAAATCCTTGCTTTATAAAGGTGGTATTTGTTGCAGGGCAATGGTAATGGGTGGCATATCAAGCACTCACAATACTGTCACACAATAATAAGGAGCTACTGTACACTTGCAGGCCAAACTGTATGGACGGACAGAGGAAAACCAGAGGTGTTTTAGTGGAGTTATTCAGTATAAATCAATTTGCTTCAGCTTCCAAACCACAATCAGGATCTTAGAACAGCGGGTTGAGTGTTATTTACTCTCCTTGATTGCTTTGATGGTAAAACAGACACTTTATTAGGAGGCTTGAGATAATAAAATCCAGCTACCAAATTTACAACAGTGAAATGGTATGCTATGCTACAGAAACTCTGCTCCCACTTTCAATTATACACAATAAACCTTTCCTTTATGATCCCCAGCACTGCTTTATATCAACGTCCCATAAACTAGGTGTGTGTCTAAGAGTGTGAGTGTTAGTAGATATAATCCTGGGAATCACAACATTTGCTTTGCCAATGTACTGTATGGGCACTCCTCTCAGTGAGTCAATTCCCTTTTTTTAAAATTGGTCAATGCACCAAGTAACCAATCAGATGGATGGCTTTGATTCCAGCTGATATACTCTTGTAAAAACTGGGGCTGGACATTGAAAGATGATGGAGAGATTAACTGACTTCTCACAAATACTACTTATAAATCATGTAATTGATGAGTTTAGCAACCCTTTAACTTACATAACCGTATTGTCCTTACTCTGTCCTTTTGTCTTTCTCTTTTTTCTATTCCAGTCCTCTTTTACTTCATGTAATTTCCTGTCTCCATGTGTGCATATAAAAGTGGAGGTAAAGCTGAGAATAATTAATTAAAAGGGCCTCCCCTCCCACAAGTCGCGTTAGTAACATAAGGATCATTCATCAGAGTGTCACTTCCTCATAGGTCAGCACTGCTTCAATACTCTACGAAAAGCAAATAGACTGAGAACTCACCTCATCGCATATAACTTTTAGCTCATGTAACTTCATTTTGTGTATGGATGGTTTAATTTGCTGTAGTGATTACATTATCAATTGATTACTTGAATAGCTGAATGGTTGGCTCATCCATCAATTGTTAAATTCCAGATATTTGCTAGTTTTGGCTTCTCAAATTCAGGGAGAAATGTGTATTTGGGATGATTGTGCGAGAAGGGTTTTTGGCATTATGTTTGACATTTAAGTTCCAAATAAATGATTAAAACTAAAACGAAAAACTACTGATATGATTTTATTGCTGCCCTTTTGCATTTTCATTATAAACTTGTAACCAAAACCTTTTGTATCCCTACCATCTGCTAATTTAAATTGAAGGAAACTCAACTGATTTTACACTTTATGATTATACTTACAACCTACATTGGGAGCACTACTCAACCCATGAAAATGGCTGTACATCGTCTTATATGGCTCTTTAAGAGCTTCTTAAATTGTGAAAATATAGCACTGACAATGTCATACGAGGTTTCTTTGGTCTGGATTTAAATGCTACATATTTTTTAGCAGAAAACTGAGGTAGGGAGTATAAAAGAGTATGTCCTTCTGCTCTATAGGAAATTCAGCATTTGTAATAGTGTCATGAAGTGTAATAATAAAAAGCTGAAGTACCAACAACATTGGATGCTGCTAGCAGAAAAAATACTCATGAAGGTTTGTTAATATTGATGCTTTGTTTTCATTCAAGTCCTTGCACTTCATAAAAAAGTGGGAATTTTGGCTTTCCCAGCAGCCAATCAGATGTTTCACTTACCACGCTACCGATAAGATTCATCTAAAATGAAGGTTACGGTAAATTAAGACATGTGGGTATGTGTGCATGAGATGTATGAAAGAGTGGAAAAGAGACACAGGCAGAGAAGCAAACAGTAGATGAAAAGTTTCCACATGAGCACCAGGCGGTGTGTGTGTGTGTGTGTGTGTGTGTGTGTGTGTGTGTGTGTGTGTGTGTGTGTGTGTGTGTGTGTGTGTGTGTGTGTGTATATGTGTGGTCTTGTCGAGATGAGGCTTGACAGAATGTTGATATGTATCAGTAGCTCAGATGCAGCCCTGTCATGTCCTCCTATTTGCCCCAGGGAGCACAGGAAATTACTTTGTTTGTAGAAAAAAACAATTATGAAAATGATGATTGAAAAAGGGGGAGAGTGAAGGAAAGTACAACATATCGTCTTTGAGGAGACACAGAAGTGACAAGACTCAAATAGAAATGAATGAGATCGGCAACAAAGGCTCCATCTTCTCCTCCATCTCCTAAAGAACTGGCTTAAATTCCTGTGGATTACATTTGCCTTATTCCTTCCCAACAATCTAATCTCAGTTCATTCCGGTTAAGGCCGACCACTGACTCCACCCCTCCCCTGTTCACACCCAGATTATAGGTTTGGTCAGCTTTTGGTTGGAAAAGGAATGTCCTGACTGTCTTTGGTTCATTAAGACAGGGGCTTATTAAAAACCTCTGACTACATCTTCTCACAGTACCAGTCCTCAAATAAAGAACCACTGACATCCTTGAAAGGTGGAGCACTGGTTGTCTCTTGGGTGAGAGGAGGGGAGAGTGAAAGTAAGAGTGACACAAGGAGGGTGAGAAGCAGAGGGAGAGAGGGGATGTGGAGAGACCACGATGAACCACAAGATCTGGAACCACTTTTAGAAAACACACCATCAATTCCAGTGTCACTCTAATGGCCAGTAATCTGGTGTTCTGGAAATTCTTATATAACCTGCAGGTTGAGTGAGACTACGCATACAGGCTGTGTCTACCCTCATGGTGTAGAACAGTATACAGTCAAGTTGTACCCTAACCTGGAGATGTAATCTAAACATAGTAAATTACAGTACAGAACGCCCAGCTGGGAACAGGGTTCATCCTGCTGGCTCAGTCTGGTTGTGGACACGCGAGCACACATGCAGCGCGCACACACACAGCGCACGAACACACACACACACACACACACACACACACACACACACACACACACACACACACACACACACAACCTTTGCACAGGCATCAGTTTAAATTATGACTCATGAACTGTTTGTTTTTCTCCCATTCTTCTCCTACCATTCTTGACAGTGTGAACCTGCAAAACCAACAGCAATAGAGTCAAGAGAACAAGAAGAGACGACAGAAAGGCTTAAACACTTCTAATATTATAATCCAATATATCTATCAAGAGAGGTTAAGGATTGTGCATTACCTGCTTTGTATTTCTATGTCTCAAATGGGACATGTTTTGTGTTTTTGTCTCGTCAGTACTGCTGCTAACATTTGGTACAAAAGGTACTAAAAAAAGACAATGTTCTTCGAGGCTGCATGTTATGTAACACGCTGGTACTTCTAAAACAACAAATGGGGGCCATTGCAGGAGAATTCTGCTACAACTGCTGCTCTAAATGGAGGACAGTGTGACTCCGCATGCATGCAACTGCTTCAGGACTGCTGCTTGATATACAGCGACACACACATAACAACATATACAGAAAAGGATGCATACAAGCTCAAACCATGTAGAACTATATATTACTGAGATCTAATGAGACAGTACTAAAAACCATCTGAGACCGGTGCTGGATTACACCCTGCTCCCCTCTCTGACTCACGCTGTGATTAAAAGGAATATAAAACACCCTTTCTTATTGTTGATGTTTTGCGAGGGTTTCGATGAAATGAAGCACAAGGCATTAATTCTTATTTTGTTATCAAAGAATGAGATTTCAGAGATGATGAGATACGTTAGCTTCAGGGCATTCGAATGAGACACTTTAACCAGTACAGATACTAAAAGATTCCAATTCCCACTTGTGTTGAAGAAAAACTGAGCTTAATAGATGCTGATGTTGCTGTACAAACATTCAGGGAACACCTGACATGCAAACAAATGCTGCTAAACAGTGCTGATGACGATCTCCATTTCAGATCGCAGATCCAAGCAAATATAAGTGCTCTGAGCTTACAATTTGCCAGAGGGGGAAGTAGAGGACAAACCAATACCTTGGGATTCTGGTACAAAAAAGGCCTTCAGCACAGGTGGAGAAAAGTTTGTCAAACAGGAGGAGTGTTTAATTCAAATCAACCTCAAACAGCCCTCAAAGACAACACATTCTGCTGATGTTTTAAGGCCTGATGAGAAAGTCTTCAATCTTTAAGAAATACGACAGGAAGTCAATCTTATTCCTGCATCGTCCTCACCAACTATAGAGAGTGGTTAACATTGTGGTTAAGTGAGGGGAGTAACTTCCTTTTCCTCCAATCTCCCTTTTTAATTTGGACAAATTGCAGTATGGTCACAAGGGGTCTGCGCAAGCCAATTGTTTTGGAAAGGATGTTAAAAATCAACAATTATGAATCTAACTTAGTCCGTGACCAGTGAGGTCAAAGAGGTACTAAATCTCTGAGAAAATATTAAACTTTGGTGTGATGAGAAACATCGATTCCCATTTGTTTCTACCTTTGTCCCTCCTCTCTGTCAGCGATACAGCAGCAACCCGTGCAAATTACTGTCGATCAACAAACTGATGTACTCTGAAACACTTTGATATCAATCTGTCTTTCCTTGTCTCTAATCTATTGCTGTTTCTGTTCTGTTTGGCCTTCATCAGTCTGTCACTTCTCCAATGCTGACTTTGTAACAAAGCATAATCAACTCTGATGAGATAAAATAAAGTCAACTCGTGCCACACTCCTCCGTCCATCTGACGTGGCATGACACTGCACGGTTATAGGATGATTTACCCTCAACTAGGGTGACAAGCAAAAGCATTAACGGGTCAGCACTTAAAACATTCAACAAAAACACATAGTAATCACATAGTAGAAATGAATCTGTTTGAGGCAAGATTTGCATACCAGACCCAAAAACAGCAGCTATTCAGTCTTTCTCCCACTAGTCCTGCTTGTGAGCCTTTGCTTGACCCATTGAACTCACAATTTGAGGACGACGCAGTTTTTCACTTATCTTGGCTTGAGGAAAGTTTTACAAATACAAAACCTCCAAGGATCAAATTTCATAAAATGGAAAGAATCATGATTGATCTTGCTTACAGTTAAAGGTGTCCGTCAACAGTTTTACAGACGTCCCAGCTTTGATGGCGGTTTTTGTATTGGCCAAACCCTGTAATTACATCGTCAAGTGATGCAATGTGGCCCAAAAACACTTTTCCCACAAGCTGTATATTTGGTGGACACCTGGTTTGAACTAGACATGACCTTAAACCTTTCTTTTCATTTTTGCCATGACATTCATGGTTTGAGTAAGCCAATTTACTGTTGTTCATAACACTGGCTGAAGTCAAAATACATTTTATAATTTGTCTGGGGGCAAATGTGGAGGAGCTGCTCTGAGTATGCAACATGTGAAAACAGTTACCACTATGCCAAGCTGTAATACTACATGTCAAACGCCCAAAACAAAAGGGCAGTCCCCATAAGAACAAGTCTCTTCTCTCTCTCAGCAACAATTTACTGAACAATATTGCCATAAAAAATGACTTGCATACTAACAGGATATCAGAAATCCTTTGTGGGCGATCTTTCATTATAGATACGGTACTGAACAGTGTACAAGCAACTCTTCTTTCATTTCTCCTCAGCAGTGTCTTACAGTAGGACTGCAGATGACAGGTGCTTTGTGCCGTATGGTTTAGTTTCACTGGTGTGCAGTTTTCTCTCAGTTGCAGTTCCCTCTGCACCTCTAACTCCCATGTCTCCCCGCTTTCCCCTTTCTCTCCCCCTCTGTCTTTCTCCCTGCTGATACGGTGAAAATCAATGGCTCCTCTATTCTGTGGAAGGCCTGATGTCTGCTAATGAAATTCTATCTGCTATGAGTCATCCATCTGATAGCTGCTGGGACAGCGACAGGCAGAAGGACCGTCTCTCCAGCATCATTTATGATCATCACACGAACACACATGCACACCTGTATAGATATATTTTTTAATGTGTTGAGTGCAGGAGTAAAACCTTATAATTGAGGTCACTGTCCAAATGATTAATTCTTAAGCAGTGGCTGGGCTGTTATGGCCAAAAGATCATGGCCAGTAGCACTGTCTGTGTTTGTGACAGGTCTATTTATGTACCAATACTAGGAATGTTTACTTTTATTAATTTATAATGGGACTTCCACTTAGTTGTTTACCTTTATGAATTAATAATGAGACTGCCAATTAGTTGTAATTGTGTTGGGATTCAGGGAAAGTTGAAAAATACAATTTGAAGTTAGGAAGAAGTCATTTTTTTAATTCATTCTAAGTTATGTTTTTGGTTAGGATTTTGCCTTTTTGAAATAAATAATGTATTTCCAAGGCTGTCAGTCTCCTGTGGTGCACTGGGCATGTTTTATCTCCTGCTGAATCAATAGTGTCAGATATATAATAAAAAAAACTATTCAACCGCTGGTGTAAATATCTACGGTGCAACCGTTGCTGTGCCTTGGTGCTGACAGGGGCCTGCGCATGCACATATAATTTTGGCCACAAGTGCTGTGGTGCCGTTTCCCCCCCATTTAGATAAAACTGACGAGACTTTGTTTTCGTGTTTGAATGACTGGTGGCACAGCGGCACACGCAGTTCAATTCAAGGTTGTTACTTTTTTTGTATAAATTTTGAAATGTAAGAAGGGCACATTTTTTTAATCAATGCCTCTCAATCTTATATGTACAAACTGTTATACATATAGTCGTTCTTATTATGTTTTCTTTGTAATATGACAGGTTCTAACTCTGATTGCAGGGTGGGAAGACTAATGGTGAGCCTCTCCTTGGTGAAATAGTAGGGGCCTGCTTTGCAGTTGTACTGTCCAATACCAACATAATTGTGATAAGCTAATATTGGCCAACACATCAGCTGTGACATTTTATTGGCCAGAGTCTAACAGACAAAATATTTTTCAAGTCTTTGCAGTCAGTTTTTAAAGAATACACTACATGGGTGAAAAGACTGTTACATAATTGTAGACAGTCTCTGACTCCCTGAGTCTAACACGACACCTCAGTCATCAGTGTTGCATTTTCTGTTGCTGAGATAGAGCAGACATCAATCTGAGATTTGTCATCCCTGACCGTTAACTCTCCCTCACACAAACAGTATGCACACAGACTCATAATGACTGGTTGTGACTTAGTGATAAAAAGTTAGACAGGTAATGGATCAGTGCTTGTCTAGCCATGTCTTAAAAGACCACTAACAATGACCTTATGTCATGTCTGCAAACACATCTCACTTGAGTTACACAAATCAGTGAATGTAAACACACTGAATTACAAACTGTTTTCTCTCCTCAGCTCTTTCACACAACCGTGAATGTTAACCAGGCCAACAATGTAATGTACACAGAGAGTGTAGAGATGTAAAGCCTCACACTCACACAAACAGAAACTCGCCGTGCAAACAGTACAGCCTGAAAACCCGTCAACCACAGCTGGCGATGCACTTGTACACAGGCTGTGTTTCTATCTTTAACATCCTCAAAACCCTCAGTTCATGAATCACATTTCCCTTACCCTAAATACCCACATCCCTCTCTCCATCGCTCTCTCCGCAGCGCTCCAAACTTACAATCCCTCCCTCGTCACTACATCTCGCAACCCAACCAGTATCAGTCCAAACGCCACTAATCTCTTCCTGTAGCTGTGTCTTTACGTCACTGTGCTAGTGCATCTTTCACTGATTGAAACTGACATCTGTTTGCACTGGTCTGGCTCAAAGCCATACAGGGCAAATACACATGGAGTGCAGGACCCAAACACTTACAGATACAGCTAGAGAGGGGATTTGTCACACAGACACTGACAAATACAATGCCACTTTTTCTAATAATCCTACAGATGAAAGGAAATAGTTTAAAATGGAAGGAGGCAGGAAGGAAGTAAGGGACATAAAAACTTAAGCCCTATAAGAAAAATTAAAAACTGGTGTCAACAGTCCATCTCGGTTTTTTTTTCTCATATTTCAATGTTTCATGCCACTCCCTCAGAGTGGACATATTTATGATGGTTTGAAGTAACAAACAAAGACAGGTTTTCATGCAGCGTTCAGACTCAAAGTGCATAAAAAAATTGTTTCATTGAGTCAAAAATCAGCATGAAACTGATGTATTCAACATTAGTAGAATTGCAATGACTAGACATGCTATGGTAATGGGGCGTACTTATCATTTTTGTTTCTGTATGCCTCTAATCCCCCCCTTGCATTTTTCCTATACATGTAACCTAGAACACGTCATCCTATTCCCCTGCTGGGGCTCGTATTTTTTGGAAAACTAAGGATATCACCGATTGAAATAGATGATGCAAGTTGAAGGTAAGTGGGCACTCCAAAAAACTCGACAAAGCATCTTATCAGAGCATAAATACTCAAAATGATCATTAACGCTGAAGTTTTAGCTATTTAACAAATGAAACAACCACCAAAATGTAATCCATTTGACTGCAGTAAGATTTCCTGTGAATTTATTAATCAAGCAGAGTCGAAGGAGTCAGAGCCAAGCACTAACAGTCAGCTTGGGAGCAGAATACATTATGTAGAGAAGCACATTAATATTATATTGCCAAATAAATCCAACTTCCCTGAGGGTTTCCCTGCCACCACCATGTCTAGCCAACTCCCCTTCTATTACATTGACAGATGATGCAGGAGGAAGAGGGTGAAGGAAAATAAAGAAGGGAAGTTATTCACATCAACAGGACAAAAGACGATGACTTTTCATGAGAGAAAGGTAATCACATGGAAAGGAAATGGTGGGACGAGCAAAGGTAGAAAAAAAATGATGCCACCAGAGCAATAATGTTTTGGAGGAAAAAAAAATAATCACCACTAATCCATAGTCATAAGTGATGATGCAAAGCAATCATCAGCAGTTTGTTGATTTTTATTGACAGAAATGAGGATGTACCTGGAGCCATTTTAAATTATGATACTAATACAGATACAAAGATCAATAAAAACAAAACAGTAAAAGTAAAATCTTGGGCACAAGGTCAGTTCAGCTCCTTCTCATACTTTCTGAAATCACCCCTTCCACCAGTTGAGCTGATTAGACTCCCAAAAAAACGAAACAAAGAACGGAGTGACTCATCAAAATACAGGCCTTTCATGATGATCGTTCTGTCCTCCTCCCTCCCTCTCTCTGTGTCTCCCTCTTGCCCTCTCCCTCCTGGGCTCTGACACGCACTGCTGCCCTCCATGTATCTCTACCACTCTCACGCTATCCTACTTGGACATTTTAACTCACTTCATCTCCTTTTCCATCTGCACCTCCTTCCTCCTCATTTTGTTTGAACTGCCTCTTGTTTTTAGCACACTTTTCACTCTCCCTTTCTATTTCCCAGCTTGAGTCAGGTTCGTTCTCTGCGTGTCTCATTGTCTTTCTCTCCTCTAATTGGGTACTGTGGATTTCTCTCCCTGCTGCATTGCTATTCTGTAAAAGACACTATTATGAAAGCAGCATTTTGATGTCTCTGGGCTGAGTGAGAGAGATATAGGGAGACCTTGTAATTCACAGTTAGGCTCACAGAGGATCTAAGCCATGACCTGAACACATCCTTATGGCGTGTGCGTGTGTGTGTGTACGGATATGCTGATGATGAATCAGCCAAACCAACTGCACATCATGCCTTTAAAAACAATTTGTACAAATAAGACTTATGTATTGTATAACACAACTGCACAGCAGCAATAAAATAATCAGCAGGGTGCTGAACCACATTTAATTGGTGCTGGCCTGAATTCTGCTTGTTGATGGATCCATCATCCACCTCGCTTATCATAAACCACGACAGTGTGATAAAACTAGAGCCGCTGATTAAATAAGGCCATGCATCTTTTACAGCAAATCACCTACTGTTTTGACAACAGGCTCCTCTAACCAGTGTGGGCCCCGTCAGGCTGCAAATAGCATTCCTAGTCTGGTAGTTAACAGCTAGTGCTACTTCCAGTTTATCTTTAATGTGCTATTTGTAACATTTCAATTTAAATAAAGCAGTACAGCACCAATGGGAAAATAAAAAAGCAACCACTACCACGTTTTGTCCTGAAATGACTTACTTTCCCGATAATGACTGCTGTTCTATACATTATCCCACTTATTACACAGCTACTTGCCAACACGAAAAAAAACTTCACACAGTGTGCCTTTTTACAATTTATTTGTTACCATTCATAGTGTTTTTCAGCATAGAAATATAGTTTGCCAAACTGACGACAGACACGCTGAACAGAACATTCTTTAGAACACAGCTGATCAATCGTCCGCTGCAATTCAAGTCCTCTAACCAGTCTATTAAAACTGACATGGGCCATACCGTACTCTTTTTTGTGTTAAGTTTGTGTCGATCCTGTTCAATTTTATCAACGTCTCTGTCATCCAAAACTTTGTGCCGTTTCGCTTCTCCCTCTGCGCTGCTTTCCACTCTTTTTCTTTTCTTGACCAGTGACGACAACTCAGCCTTTTGCCAAGAGTTTAAATCAACAAATTTTCCAAAAATATTAAAGTTAATGTGAAACTCATCCATACTAGTGGCCTAGGAGTACGTTTTTTCTGATATGAAGTAGGCTACAGATCAGCTGACGTTGCTTAGCAACCCAATACGCTGGGGTAATAAGTGAACGGACTACTTGTGCCGCAAAGATTTTAGAGCGCGGAGTGCTACGATATACGTGAATCAGAGGCAAAAAGGCAACTTTCCCTGACAGCGGTCAAATATCCTTAGCAACGGTCAATTATACAAAAATAATTGATCATCGAACGTTGGGAAGGCCCATTCAAGTGAATGGAGCATTCTACAGCATTAAGACAAGCTGTGTAATAAGCCAGATTATGTAGAGAGTGGATTGCTTTTCAGTTTTTATCTTCTCTACGTCCTACAAGCACAATCCTGTCAAACGCACAAATACCTCACGCAGTTTAATCAGCATTTTTATCTGATGACATTTTTGACAGAGACCTATTTTTTCAAGCTGATTCTGACTTGTCATTGAAGGAAAGAGTTTGATAACGCTGTAAGAGAACCTCAGAATTCCTCGGCTGCCACTGTGTTACACAAACATGTCTGTTTATCTGCCTCTGAATCTTGAAGCATCATTACATAAGCTGGTCTATGTGTGTGTGTGTTTCTGCACAAAGAACAAGATGGAATTTGGAAGGGCAGTTGTGAGGATGTTGTGTCTATGAATGAATGAACATGGTGTGAAGAAGAGTGTTAATTTCAGTCAAACTTACTGTCAAGCACGGTCACAATAGACCCATTCTACTGCAACACATTTAACAATGAGCTTTCCTGTGAGTCCACACGCACGCACGCACACACGCACACACGCACACACGCACACACTAATGTCGTGTTAGCATCCACGCATTCACTTATGTTATTATTAGGAAAAGCCTGTGAGTCAGACTTGTCACTTCTCCAGCATATACACTTGACGTCAGAACAAATGTGACATCACCCACTGGTTTCTGGCATTACGGCTGTCACCATCTTTGTTTTTGAGAGCCAGAAATGAACATATTTGGACGACATGGTCAAAAATGGACCAACCTCATCTTTTGGACATATTCCAATCAATCCAATCGTCCAAATCAATCTGTGCTTAAAAAAAAAAAAAAACG
>CAEMYA010000463.1:1142085-1175831 GCA_903131615.1 Diplodus sargus | reverse complement strand
GCTCACATTAACTCTAATTGTTCAAAGGAAAACATCAAATCTGCATTGGTATTTTAGTCATGCTTTGAGGCCACAAGTCAATGCATACAGTTACTACTAGGACACAAATATGTGCAACAATTACATGTTATTAAAGCAGTCCCACATTACTCCTACTCTGCACTACAGCAGGAAATTCCTGAAGAGCTCCCAACAGCCCTGGCATAACAGCCTTTATCATTTTATCAGTTGGTTGCTTTCTGTTTCTATGATTTGAAATCTTGGAATACCCTTGAGGCTGAACACGCAAAATGTCAAGTAATCACTAACTAGGGACTACAACCATCTAAGACCAGTATGTATAAGGCTTTTATCCGCTACAAAAAGCAGATCAACAGATTTGTGAGTCTATGGTACTTGCGTCTATGGAAGACACAGCAGAAACACAGACACAAATTATGACTCAGGATGGAGAATGTGGCACCAATCGTGAGGGATGGCAGGAAGATACAATTCTGCATTATTCCTTTCCAGACTGTCTGCTGCACTGTTTCATATCATCATAGAACTTCTGCACGGTCACTGAGGGCTGTTTCCGATGCATCAGCCCACGAGTTATTTGTTTGGGCCAATGGCATGACAGTAAATTACTCATTTGGGTCTGCAACAGGGAGCAGTCTGGCATCCTCAAAAAGGAAACATGTTTTCACCAACATGTGCAACATTTTTGTACTATCATCATCACACCTAAATAACTATTTATTCAGAAATCACAAAGTATTTGCACTTGGGACCTGATGCCCTGCTCATTATTAAAAGAGACATGAGTCAGCTTTCTGGTCGTTTCCTGGGGATCCATATGGCAGCAGAGTCCTTCAGAGCCCAGAGACCTTCTCAAAATGACTTTGTTTTTTTTGTTGTTAATGGACACACAGTGTGGAATCACTGTGTTTGTGTCTAGTACGATAGAAGAGATGCATGCCTCAGTGTTGATTAAACCCAAATAAAAACATATAAATATAAATTAATAGATATTGCAGGACTTAAAGATCTAAAATCATTTCCTTCTATAAAACCCCTGTTTAAAAACGACAACTTACTTTACCCTGTACCTTGTAAATATCAATAAATGATTAATACTCATGCCAGCAGGCCTCGGAAAAAGGAAAGAATTCAATAGCATACAGTAAGCTTCATGCAATCGGTATGGTAATGCTGTCACGTTTATAGCCAACTTACTTGAAACTTAGGTCTTTCAATATTTATTAGAAATGTATTATTTATCATGATACTAATAGAAATACAACCCTGTTATGGCTAAGTTGATCATAATAATGGGTTAATGTTAAATTTAAGTCAGATGGCTGACATTAGACCCATATACAACATAGACTGGTTATTCCACAGGGATCTCAGCTGCAATATCATGTTGCTTTCATTACAAGCCAATGATCTTTTATGGTGAGATGCTTTTGACAAGCTGAGTCAGTGGATATGACCATGCATGCTTGTTGTGTGCCATCAGCTGAGCCACTTTGACATGGAACGTTGATCGTAATTTGTTTTCAATTATATCAACATTACTACTTACCATCCAACAACTCACAAGAGCAAATACTTATCATTCATATAAAGTCTGGTAAAAGACCATTAAAGGCATGAAGTGCCTGCCATATGGCCTTGTGTCCTCTCTGCCCTTTACTCTGCAGCATTCCAGTCAAGGGTTTATCCAAGTTTTAACCCGGCAAACTTTAAGTACTGGGCCTCCCTGTGACAGTCTGATTCCTAACCAGGATTAGCAAGACTACAAGTCTGAAGCCCTGCTAGTGACCACGAGAGGCTGCAGGGTTCATTACAACCCACAAAATTGTTTGTCAGAATCAAGGACACTCTGACAACATACTGAAGAGACGCCAACAACATACAGATTTTGCTATTCTTAGAGCCCTCAGAGTGCTGGGACCAACTTTCTCCTCGTGTTTGTGCTACAGGAAATGCCATGGGTTCACTAAAATCAAAAGGACTTTCCTATTTGGAGTGCTCACTTGATCAGAAAAAGTTATAACAATTTAACAATAGGATTCTAAAACATTTTGTGTAGTGTTTGTACATGAACATTTACAATCCAGCCTGAAGGTGGAACAAGAGGAAGTGTCCAAAATATAGAATGTTGAGGCTAAAGGGAGCATGAGAAAAATGCCATGGTGGTCAATCTGTCAGATTGTTTCCTCTGTCTGAGAGAAAGTTTTTTAACCAATGGCAGTGCAAGAGGAAGGATCAATGGGCAATTTACCACACTGTATATTCCTGGGTACCAGAGGAGTAAACCTAAAGAAAACTGCCTGGTAATCATCCCATTGGTTTTCAAGATAATATCTGACTTTGACCAACTAGTACTGAAAGCTGAGGAGTGTTACCAAATCAATTATGGATCATGGGTGCCATGAATATCATGCCTAATTTCATGGCAATCAGTGTTAATGTAAGATGAATAGACACTTTTGATGAAGGATTTCACTCAACCAGGTCACGGTAAATCTAGGTGATGTATCGTTGAGAACAAGTGTGAGCTCTGACTTTCAGAGTCGTTAGGGCCACTTATGGGTCGTGGGTCAAACTGGCCTTCATGGGTTGTGAAGGCTAGGTGAGAAACACTGTACTTTAACAGTCAGAAATCTAATCTGTTAAAAGTCTGCATTTGTCACGATGATGTCAGTGTCATCTCCTTACAGCTTTGAGGAAAGCTGAGTACATTTCACACAAGCCAGGCTCTCCTAAGTACAAAAAAAAGCAAACAGGAGAACTGTTACTTAAAATGTCATCTGAATAGCAATGATGTGCACACACTGTGCACCACAAACACAGATGCAGGAATACCACTTGCAGTAATCTCAGGAAATTCATAGCAAATGATCATGATAAGTAGTGTTAATTTCGTTAACAAAGACTATGACGAAAAATATTCGTCAACGAACCTTTTTCACAGACAAAAACTAAATGAAAACTAAATAAAAAGTCTGATATGATGACTAAGACTGTGACGAAATAAAACTTACATTTTAGTCAACGAATAAAAACGAGACGAAAATGTTAGGGAGGGACGAATGGAGGAGAGATCCAATCAGAGCGAATTTCTTGAGGGTAGGCTGACCTATGGAGATTGCAGCAGAGCCACTTTAAAAAGCCGCGGCAAGATAAACAAAGGCAGCAGCATTTACAGTAGGAGAACAAAGACGAGTTTGCAGAACTAGGACAGTTTCCACAAGAGTTAGGTTGTTCACATGATATTTAGTTGGACAGCTTTGGTGGATTTCAGTTGACTTCGCTCGTTAGAAAGACGCTCGCGTTAACGTTTTGCAGCGCACCCGGTCCGAGGGCAAAGGCATACCTCATGAACAAAAGAAATGTCAGCGCTAGAAAACGAAGAATTGACATCTGGGCACACCTCACATATGACAACCAGACCGTCCGCAAACCGTGTGGAGCAAAAACACTACCAAGTTGAGGCAACATTTACAGACGACTCATCTCGATCGAGAGAGAGAGAGAGGAGACATCTTTAGCTGACACAAACTGATTGATTAAATCATTGTTATTAATTACTTATTGACTGAGATTGATTGATTGTGACTATGATTGAGTCAGTCATAGTTACAGTATTACCAACAGTATAGATTACAAGTAATTTATTGTAAATATTGCTTTCCTTTATTATTATTATTATTTTTTATTTCCAAACGCTTGCTTTGGTAATATGTACAGTGTTAGCTCATGCCAATAAAGCCATTTGAATTGAATTGAGAGAGAGATTTACCACTCACTAAGACTAGACTAAGACTAAACCTCTTATGATATTTAGTCGACTAAAACTAGACTAAAAGATTTCAGATTACTAAAATATGACCAAAACTAAATCGTGGGTTATTCAAAAGACTAAGACTAAATCTGAATTTGCTGTCAAAATTAACACTAATGGTAAGTGCTATTCAACCATTGTCAATTAAAGGGGAAGGGGCTCTTTCGAAATGAAAAAAAGCCCAGAGGAATGCTTTTCTGAAAAAATGTTTGATTCTGGTTTTACAGTGGGGAAAATTCCTTGTTCTAATCATCATTTGGGGGTCACAGTTCACAGTTATGTTAAGTACAACCCATTTATATCTACTATATTTTTTCAAAAGGGGTGGTGGCTGTTGTCACTAACATTGGCACTAATCATTACATGCTTGTCTCCCTCTCTTTGAACTAAAATGAAGTAATCACCTCATGTCTTCTACCCTGTGCGTAACCCAGGGACAACCATGCTGGCCATGGCACGGAGCTTTAAAAAGCAGAGCTAACAAGGATTAGCATCCAATTTTAACACCTGACTGTAATCCTGCCCTCACACAGTCTATGCTAAGCCTGTGATAGCCATGCTAATGGGAGGGGAAGCGGTTTGCAGACGGTCTGTTTTTTTCTTTGCAACTGTTACCTAACAACTTGGCTCGTGACAAATACAGCTGATGACAGGCAAGCACACTCGCAGGGGAGGGGGAGTGATAGATTAACGTGAAGTCAGACGATACTTTATTGAAAGATATACTTATTGCTGAATCAATCAGTTCTGTTACTGCATTATTTTTTTTGCCATTCTTTTACATGATGATCCGACACTGTACTAAAAATAGAACTGCAAGATATATATACTGCTGTGCCCTGACAGTGAAAAACAGGCAGAGATACCTATCTGCCATCACCCAGAAGAGTGTTTTTTTAAACCCCATCACTATAGCTTTAACATCACAAACTGTATCAGAAACCCAGGGAAAACACAATAACACAGACTGATCCATTAACTATTGGCTAGTGTGCTGCCCCCAAAAGAGCAATTTTTTTTTAATAATCTATTGTGCACTTGTAATACACATCACTGTGCTTGTATAGCTGTTTGCTACCATAGCAGCCCTATCCTAACTCTGACAAGGACGGCAAGGGTGTCTTTTTATGCCTTTAGTATGGTCATCATGCTAATTATAACTTACTGAGCATTTCATAGTTTGCATAATGACATGTATGTGACAAACAGTGATGCTGTTAAATTGTTGTCATCACAGCCTTGTGTCAGGCTGACTGTTGCCCTTTTTCATGATACAGTAGCGGGGCCATTAAACACACTGTTAGCAGACATTCAAGGGAAGCCATTTTTGTGTTGTTAGCTACTTCCAACTGATTAAAACGTCATTCATTCAATCTAAATTTAGATCCACTCTGACTTCACAAAGCTGGCCAGCAATCACAGGCAATTTATGTAGCATGCAAGGTCTTAACAAAGGGAACAGACATGAAAGAGGTCCAAATCATGGTCTCCCCCAAATAAAACAATTATCATGAGACTTTATGAATGTTCTTAACTTTAAGAGATCTACAGTAACATTTGATCAGATAAGCATTTCAAATGGATACAGGTTCTACATTCACAATGTCTATACGTATATATACTATTCTTCAGAAAACTACCTATAAACCCTTTGCCTTGGGCTGCAAAGTTTGTTCCTCTGCACCTATTGCAGTTGTAGTAAAAAGCACCGGACAATGACATCTACAAGGATTTTGTGATTTATGGTAGAGTTTATTCAAACAGCTTCTACAATCTGTCTGTTAGCCTTCAGCTAACGAGCAGCTAGGTAAAAACAAGCTATTGGCCTATCCCCCTGGTTTGTAACCCAACTATATTTAATTATCTGTTTCATATTGTCATGCTTACTATCTGAAGAAAAATATTCTATGGATTGTCAGTTAAGATCGTATGTGACTATGGTGATTAAGATGGCTCAATTTTCGAATAAATCCGCAGTTCAGACATGTGCCATTGTTGGTGTCTGTATGTCAAGTCAGTCGGCTCAGCATTTGAAATAAGAAAAAAAATGTGGTGATTGTTAATTAGAATGAGAGTTATGCTTACCAATGTTTACCAGATGTGTTCCGATGTCACTCCAATAATTAAACTATATGTTCCTGCCCACCCTTCAAATGTGGTTCTTGTTTTAAATGACCTGGCTGCTATGTCACTATCAAACATATAATTTGTTATTTTCTCTTTGATCCCTTTCAGAAAAAACTGATAGACACAATCACAACCAGACGATAAGCTAATGAGATTCTTCCTGAACAGCAGACACATCGGTACACACGGGCCATTTACAAAGTGCACCGGAATAAACAGGCTTGAGAGACATCGTTCAACTTCCCTTAGAATACAGACAATAATAACCACTTACAGAAATGTATGCAACTATATTTGGACATTTTTTCAGATTAATATAGGGTCCCCCATATTCACCGCCTAAAAATGTTGCCTATCTATCGTGGACTAAGAAATCTTACATAACTCAAGGCTGATTTTGTTAAAGTCAACATCTGTAGGTTCTTCTGGTCAAACAATAGGTCAGTGGCTGTTAAATATAGGATGCCTGAACAACAGAAACATGGGAAATGAGATTTGTCATATAAAATGAAAGGATAGAAGCTGTCGTGTGCCAGCTGCAGAGCTGTAGGGATTCATCCTTCCATCACAGGCCTTCCCCCTGGTGATGTCATAAATTAAAGGGACATGAAACTGAAACAGTCATCAGTTCCCTTTTTCCTCACTATGCTCAAGCCAACAGAGATGGATCAGTCCAACCATGGGTGTATACAAATGTACGCACTACAGACATGCAATCTGTAGCAAGTGCTGGGGAAAATGGCAATATAGTGTGAGCAGATACGCAGCAGTCATACGCTACCGTGAGTGTGTATGCACGCGTGTGTGCATGTGTTTAAGAATACACCATACAAAGAGAATTTATACAAGTGAGCCAGCTGGGCACATAAGCCCTCCTGCACAATAAATCCAAATAATCCTTTACGATGGGAAGCGGGAAAAGGGGGGTTGGGGGGCACTCAGACATATGCACGCACGCACACACACACTCACAAAAGGTACACACGGTTCAATTAGCCTCGCCATTGTACCACTGTGGTAGACATTCAGCGGCTGTGCCCTTTTCCTGAGAATAACATGCAAGTCACCGGAATGTATGCACTCAAAATAGCAGGACAGCTTATGACATTTGAACCTCCCAAACACACACACACACACACACACACACACACGCTTGCCAGCAGATGAAGCACTGTCGGACAAGGACATAAAGGGGGATTACCCTGCATTACAACATAAAACAGGACAGCGTTTCAATAAAATAAAAAATCATCTTACCTTCCATCATGGTTGCAGATTTGCATTCCTCTATCTCCAAGGAGCCTGAAATGAAAGCAGGAGGCGTGGGGAGGGGGACAGGAGAAGAAGCCCCTGGTTACCACAGAGATACAGCAGAATTGATGGGCAGCAGAGCAGCCGTGTGCATGTGGCTAACGCCCTGGCTAACTTTGAGCCTCCGACACCCCCAGATGTAGCCTGTCAACTAGCCCAGGAGGGAGAGAGAGAGAGAAATAGATAGATAGAGAGAAGAGAGAGGAGGGGTAGGGGCCTGGCCGGGCTAGCTGCCGATCAGAGCTGAGGCTTAAGCCATAGAGGATGCTGTTACTGCTGCTGCGGCTCTAACCTACACATTCAGTGGAGGATGCTGAGAGGTGGGGGGACAGCTAACCGGAGGAAAAAAATAAATAAAAGAGGCAGGGTAGAGAGAGAGAGAGAGAGAGAGAGAGGGAGGGAGGTAGAGAGACTGAGAGGGAGGGAGGGAGGGAGGGAGGGAGGTTTTTGTGTGTGTATGTGTGTTTGGTAGGGGGGGTGGTAGTGTCGAGGAGGGGCGGAGGCAGTTTGCTGAGGTCAGAGAAGACCTCAGCCAATCCCAGCAGCACTTTGTGGAGTCACATGGCTTACAGCTTGAATCTCCTGACACCATGGCTCAAGAGAAAGCTACATTAGTAACCTCTCTTGCTTGACAAATAATGGTGCGTACACATTAAATACACACACATACACACACACATATTTACACATCCAAATAGGGTCATGGAAAAAGCAGCAAGACATGTACAGAGTAAATACGGATTCACAAATACACACACATGCACCCCTCCCCTACACCCTACCTTATGTCACTGCAGTGTGCCGAGCCTGCCCAGAGGTGAATGACATTAATTATTTGCTCGCGGGGAGAGTAACAAGCAGGTGTGAGCCAAGTGACAACCCATGCTGAGGACACAAACAGACGCAGACTCTATTATAACTGTAACTATATTAAATATTATACCACTGCACAAAATATTTACCCTGCACCCTCCTGCACAGTGACTATTCCTGTAGTAGCTGCCTGTGTGTCCCTGCCTGTGTCCCGCCCCCCTTGGAATAAGGTGTGGTTTCACTCTGCCCTCTCTTTCCTCCTCCTCTACCCGTTCCCTCCCACCTTCCCCTCTCTCTCTGCCAGTCTGTTTCACTCCACTGACTTTTTCTGTCTCTCTGCTTCAACACTGCACCGGGATGAGGAGGAATTGATCGGCGTGACGTTATGGCGACGCAGGCTGCAGCTGCAACCAACGAGCGAGAAGGGCCGATGACAGAGCAGCCCCCGGAGAGGAGTGTGCGCTTGTGTTTGCTGATTAATTATCTATGAGAGGGTGGAGCAAGGGGGGAAGGGGAGGGATGGGAGGGATGTTTATGTTGACAAGCTAAAGAGAAGGGGAGACTGACAATTAGGCAAACCTAGAAAACAACAACAAATGAAACAGACAAGTGCAACTTCACCCGAACAATCAAACTATAGTAATGAACCCAGCGAGCAATAAGGCTAAATATGAAGTTTTAGTGTCATAATAGTAGTTTTTTTGTTAGCTGTTGTTTCAGCAATAGTACTCATAGTCAAGAGTAGTGTTCTAGAATTTCATATTACAGTATTGATATATAATATAGTTCTTATAGTTATGAAGTACTAATATTTGAAGGACCTGCTAGGTATAAAAAGGCTTACTTTGAGTAATAAAGAAAAACTACCAATCTTACTTTCAGGTGAATAATAAAAAATAATACTTAAGTCAATGAAATCCTACATGGTTTTTTCTAGGGTGTCTGTGTCCTGAAAGTCAGGTTTTCCCTGTTTTGCAATGTAACATTTTCTGCAAAAAGACAATTTGATATTTTTACAGCTCACTGATTTTTGTGTATTGTGCATTTTCCCCTTATATCACTAAGCAAGTCTCAAAAAAGATATGATAAATCTTTAAGAAAGAGAACTGAATTGGGTCATGACTTTCTTAAAGCCACCAATATGTGTTTTTTTTTTAAAGATCTTGGATGCCCCATTATTTAATCAAAGTCAAAATGTATAGCTGTGACTATTCAGAAAGTTATCAATGAAAAGTGAAACGTGTAAACTGGGTGAACATTACTATGAAAGCCAAGTGTTCAGTGGGTGTCAGGCTGTGCAGTCATTTATTTAACAACAAGCAACACCACTCAACCATTGACCATATGTATGTATAAAGTACGCAGCAGCTATTAAGTGAATACCTGTAAACAAAATGATTAGTCTTAGTCGCAGACAGAATGTAGTGTACAGATTTTCCCATAGACAAATAAATATATATGGCTATATACATATTGTGTTTTCATAGGAAATCCTTCAGTCTATAAAATAATATCTACTTTTCCCTCTGTCGATCTCTCTGTCTTCAGTCATGCTTTAACAAGAGCCAGCCATGTGCCTCTCCATGCCCAAAGAACTTCCGAGGTCATGTTCAAGCCCATGTGATGGTCAGTCCCTCCCTCCAAATCTCTTTCTTCCTCTCTCTCATTTATCACTTCTTTCCCTTTTCATTTACTGATTTCTTGCCGTTTGCTTTTTTTACTCCATTATTTCTGTCAAGCTGCCTCACTGTGGCTCAGTCTGTCACTTGCCTCCTCCCTCTTTTCACCTCTCAGTCTTTTCTTGCAATGCTATTCTGTCTAAACACCCAGCAGATGCTCCCAAAGAGAAAGTCCCAACCCTCCCACCTTCCCTCAGCTTCAACTCCCTTCCCCCTCATCCTTCCCTCTCCCCCCTCAATTCAACACTGTATTTATTGATTTTGTGCCCTCTACCCTTTGTTATTTTTTCTGCTGCCTCCCCTTTTTGTCCTATAAACTTCCTTTGCTTTTTCCATCCTTTCTTTATCCACCTCATCATCACCTTCCAGTTTCCCATTTTCTTCTACATCACTCCTTGCTTCTGCTTACTCACTTTCTCTTGCACTGCCATCTAGTGTTCACCAAGAATGATTGAGCGGGTGGCTTCTCAGCTAAGGTGGTAAAAATATTTGCTCAGTTTTCTAGGATACCCATCAAGACACTGCACTGGAGATTTCTGTGGTAGCTAGGCTAATATTTATTTGAACAAATGAAGAGTGTACTGTATAGTGATTATACACCTGACAAATACTGCCATGGCAGCTAGTGGAGGAATGTAGAATAAGGGAGGAGTAAGGGAGGCGGATTTGCTAAATAAAGCCTAATGCCCTATAAGCTCTGTTTTGGAGCTGCATGAGTAGAGCAACCTGAGTAAAGAGAAACACAGAGGAAAAGACAATTATACCCAAGTTGCTGTAGATAACTGGGCATTTTCTGCATCACTTACCATAGAGAGGTGATCTTTATGGCCATATTGGTGAGCACTTTGCCAACACCATTTGGGGTCGAATTATTTATTTGAAAAAAAAAAAAAAAAAGAAGAAGAAAAATACCTCCAATTACACTTTTTTTGTATAGCAGTGACACACAAAAAAAGGTCAGTGATGAATTCAACTAAAATCTTTCATTTTTTTCATAGAAGATTTATTTTAAGATCTCAATAGATTACAGTCTGCCATTGCTTTTACTCAAATGTTAATAGGTTTATAAAGGTCAGATTCAATTAATTTAATACCAACAGACTTTTCAGTGAAATATTTTCATCTTGTTTATGCTATATTCAAATTATTTTGGGGATGGGCTTGACATTTTTTTTTATCTTCAAAAGGGGGGCCCTGCAAAAAAAATGTGGGAACCACTGATGTATTTGAACTCAGATAGCTGTGGAGCAAAAATGTTGAAATGGTAGAAATGAATGGCTTGTGTAAATGCCATGGGGATATCCCGCACTTTCCAGTGCCAGTGCCACAGTGTTCGTTGATGCAAGAATAACTTCCATCTCCATGTGCTATGGCTATATATATCAGTAGGGCCAACTAAAAAGGGAAGGGACACATATACTACACTACAGTGAAGACTATACACTCACAACACTCACGCCACCTATTTCTCCACAGGCATCAAACAATCTAGAGTAAACCCACAGATAATATGAAATGCACAACAAAAAGAAAGAGAAGAAAAGTGATTAACACTCATTATTTCCATTATTAAGTTGACTATCCACGTTTCTTTTACTGAAGGGATGCGCCACTGTACCAATAGATCAAAAACAAGGTTATACTTACTGTACCTGCAACGATGCGAAACCAGCCCTTACACAGCTCCTCAGCCATTTAGGGCTATCTCCATGGAACCCCTTGTCCTCACCCCTGGTAGACAGGAGGGATGTGATGGGAGAGGACAAACAGATGACAAAGCTTTTTCGCTGCAAAAGAGAAGAGGGAGACCAGAATGAGGAGTAACCAAGGACTCGGCCAGGCTGAGCTGCTCAGAGGATGTACACGTACACTGACATTGCTAGCAGCGCATAATTTAACAACTGCAAGTGTAGCGCCAAAGGCATACGAAGACACTGAAAGACATCCTGTGGAGACTAGTAATTTGGTACACTAGGCTATGAGGCCAGGCAAGTCGGGCAGTCAAGGTCAACATGTCCTTTATTGCAGCACAGGCAGACATGCACTCCTCCACACACGGTGAATCATTTTCCCTATTCATTTACAAATCATCTTTGGACTCACCCAGGAAAATGTAAACACAATCAATTCCACAAAAAAAATAATATTAACAGAACAAATATCTTTTGGTGATGCAACAATACTTACTGTAAAAAAACAAAAAACAAATTAAGTACATTTTTGTTTTTAGATGCAAGGTGGCAGATCAATTACTGGACAGGTGTTGTCAATTACAGGTGAATGGATAAATAAATGTGATGATATATTTCACAAGAACTGTAAAATGACATGCTGTTGGCACCATCTGCTGTTCATTTTAACACAACACACTTTTCCCTGCCATATATGGTATCTCTCCAACACCTCCATCTATGAGCTACAACATGCGATTTGCAATGGGTATCAGTAGTATCACAGGGACACACAACTTTCATTAAAAACACAGAAAAATATGTATCCAGGTAAAAAAAATAAATAAATAAACAAATCTATTTTTGACCTCCCAGAACCCAGATACAGCATCTGCACAATCACATTCAGACTACAGTAGGTCACTGCAAAATGGATCCTACTGTTAGCCTAGCTATGACAGTCTTTGTTGGTACAGGTGGCCAATTAATAATTTAGCAGTAAACTCTAAGCTTGATACCTGCAGTGACAACAATGGTATTTGACATCATCATCATTGTCAAATTGAAGCACGTTGCTGCTCATTCTCTGGTCCTTATCTCAGGAAAACACTCTCCTGAGAGCAAAGCAGTCTCCCTGGCAGTTAGAGAGACAGCAGTTACTATTCTTAAATAGACTCTAGGCAAGGATGCCTTTATTTCTGGCACATTCTTTACACCTCGCAGATGGCAGAAACTTGTAAAAGCAGCGCATGCAAATAAATAAATAAATAAATAAATAAAATACCCCAAAAAAAACTCAATCCCTACTTCTCATCTCTCTCACCTTCTACCTTGTATATATCTTGCTTTCATCCCCCCCACCCACATACATACTCCCTGTACCTCCCTCCTCTGACCTACTTTTTCTCCACCTTTGCTCATGGCTTTCGCCTGTGGGGTGCAGTGTTGCTCTAGCCTGGCTATTTTTCAGTGACGTCTGTCTGCATCTGTTTGCAGGTCCCAAGCTGTATTCAACAACAGCAAAAACCGCAAGACGAATTAAAATGGGTCATCACTCTGTCACTGTATGAACATAGCTATATGTAGGACATGAAAGCTGCATTAAGCAGAAAACCATCATCTGGAAAGTGAAAAACCACTGTGAGTGGAGGATGAGGTATGGCAAGGCCACTTCAGGGCCCTGAATTGCTGATAATTTATCAAATGTGTTCTGGTTCTATCCTCACTTTAATGAAGAAAAAAAAAAAAATTGCAATCTTGCACAAATTGTTATTTTCAGCAAGTGCTGCACCATTTAGTTGATTAACTAATTAGACAAGTACAAATAAAATGTTATTAATGGCAACTGTGATGCCGGAATAATATCTTTTTTAAAGGATAATACCATTACTTTTGAAGCGATACTGATCTTCTCCGTTTCATATGATGGTAAATAATAACTGGCTGATGGGCAGACAAAGTAATCAAACTGTATACATTAATTTTGGCTCTCGGAAAAGAGAATGGACATTTGTTTCTATTCACAATTTGAGGACTAAACAATCGATTAATCGAAGACCAATTAAAAGATTGGTCATTTTACTTTTATGTATGTAATCAGCTCTAGGCTCGAGGCAGGCCAGCTAAAGGCTTCAACAAATAATTTAAATAACACAAAAAATGTAAGAATTCAGCAAGGTACTTCATTTTTTTTGCCACACTCACTGAGGTGAGCAGGATAATGACACTAATTCAGTGCTACAGAAGAAGGGCACTGAGGAGAGGGGAAAGCCCAGTGGCATATGACAATGCAGTGAGGTGAACCAATCCAACAGGAAGAGAGAAGGGTGACTTTTCTCCTACTATCATATCAAAGCTAGCCCACACTGACACACCTAATAGCAGTAAATATGTACTCATTCATGTCGTCCTTTGTGTTTTTTCATTTCCCACTATATGTTTCAATAGGGGACGCATTTTGTTTTCCTCTTTTGTATTTTGTTCTTGTGTATTTGTGCATCAACCTAATGCAGCCTCACACTGACCTACCAGGAAGTGTACTCTACCCTAAGCTTGAGGTATGTCAACATTCGATGTTACAACAATATGATGCCTTTCAGTAAAAGTCATCTCTACACTAGGCCTTCCCTGTGCTCATGTTGCATCGGTCACGTCTCATGTCCCAAAGCCTTGTGCCATTTCCTGCACACTGCTGAAGCAACATCCCTGCAAACCTCCACCCTGCTCCATCTAACCCACCCCGAAAGTGCCCTGATGAGGGATGATGATTAGGCAGCAGTCATTAAATGTACACAGACAAACACCCACCCACCAATTAGGCAGCAGTGAGTGCAGTAAAACCAAAACAACTCACTCGACTCAACGGCAGAGGAAGGCATGCAGGGTGATAAGGCGTGGTGATGGCAGGGTGCCATGTCGAGTGCCTACGTGCTATCCAGCCACTCATGATGCCCTCTGTCTGTTAGGACTGCCAGACAGACATACTGTTCTGTGTCATTACCCCACTAGCTGCCCTGCCAAGGGGGGCAAGGACACACATACACTGAAACACCTACACAGTACAAAAAGAGGTAGGTTTGCTGTGTATTTAGCACCCACTTACTTAATGATGCTGAGGAGGCCGACTGCAAGCTCAAAGGTGAATATGGCTTGCTTTGTCTGATGCTACAGTCAGTATTATTTTGGAATTTAGCGTGTTCACCCAGGTCTTACATTTAGATCAAAGCAGAGTTGAGCTGAGGTGACACGCTTGTCAGAGTCGATCTCTTGGTCGACAGAGAAGATCAGGCTTCTGTGTGTTTACATCAATTTACGTCCGGGTCAACTGACTCTGCAGTAGACACAGGTTTTAATCACCTCGGCTTGGCACCCAGTGGTGGCATGTAAATAATCCCCCTTTACCACTGGTCAAATGTCCCTCTTATACCCACCAAGATTGTGCTTTTGTGTGCAATGGGCACGTGCAAACTTGGCATTTGAACTCGGGTCCATTGACAGCAGTACACCCAGGTTTTTATCAACTTGGCTTGTGACGTCAGCGACGTACAACATAACGCTTCAGATAAAAATTACAGATGGTCTGTCTTGTCTGCGGGAAGAGGGGTGGGGTCAATATGTGGGTGTTTCCGTGTCTAAAAAACCCATGTAGACCTGCTAATTTTGGTGGAAAAGCATTATTAGTTATTAGTTAAAGCAAGAGTTAGTCTGAAAGACACTTCATGGGTGGAAAGTACAAATACAAATATGATATGTAAACCTTAATTTTCAGAAGACTATATTAGGGGTGAATTTTGATAAAACTGAATCATTTCAATTAATTTAGGGCTTAAATTTATGCACTATTAAGGGTGTGGGTGCTTTGATAGCTAGACGCAAAATATCTAATCCAAATATCAGACAAATAATATGGCTTGCTGTGTGGTATATTGTAACGATCAGCACAGGTGACAGAAATTCATTATAATGTACTGTCCTAATTCTCTCTTATTTGACTGCTGAATAGAGGTAAAGGGTACTTTACTACATGAAGATACAGATGAGAGACGGGTAAAAGAAAAGACTCTTTAACAGAGCTGACTTTAATCATTTCTCTTTACAAGTGAACAAAGACAGCTTGTTAGCCTTAGCTAGCTTGGTAGTTTCCAGCCCCCCCTTTCTTTGGTCAGCCGTGAGTTAGGCAGAGTCAGGTACTAGACTCTGTACATCCTGCACGTACTATAGTACGTCCTCATTTCCCACTGCCTCCCTGCCCTGTTGCACCAGTTTAATAATAAGAACTGCCAGCCTGGACTATTCTTTGACCCCAAACCCCATCCAGAGCCCCCTTTGAAAACCCAGTCCTCCCCTCCAGCCTCACAACACAAGATGGAAAAGATGAGCTCATACTTCTGATACTGGGCCAGTCTGGTCTGTGGTCTCCCTAATGGTCTTCAGGATGTCAACACCAGTCCAATAAGTCCCCGTTACTCACACCAATTACCATTTGCACACAGGACCAAAGCCTAAATAAACAGAGCCCATACTTGCTATACAATCAGCTTATATCTATAAACAGTGGAGAGGTTTAAATTAGGCCACTCCCAAGAGTACGGTTCTCTGCTAGGACAGCCAGGCTGAGATGACAGAATGGAGCCAGATGAACTCACTGCAGGGAGTCCCAAAGTAGTATATTATAGATGACAAAAATAGCACAGGGATGATTTCTATATTCCCCAAAAGCTTCTTTGGATAATTCAAACAGAAAATTTCAGTATCAAGTTCAATACATTTCAGCTTGATATTAATTTTATTAGGGAGGTTGGTTCTGTTTAGCTGGTAAATGAATATTAAGAAGACACTGACCGAAATGACACTCACAGAAAACCCTATCGCTGTTAGTTTTGGACAAACACAAAAAGATGAAGACCTGGCTGTGCTTGCCTACCGGCTCACTCTGGTTTGGCTGGACACCCACGAGGAAAGTTGCTAATATAGGTTATGCATGCATGTGTGTGTGTGTGTGTGTGTGCGTGCATGGTAATGTGCTGGTAGGAACCCAGATCGGCCTCCCAATGACGCATGTAAAACTGAACCCATAATTCATGAGGCATCTTAAAATAGGAGTGTGGATTTTTAAGTTTTGCTCTGACAGCACAGCAGAGTAGCGAGAATACTGAACCTTTCTCTGATATAATATATTGTAGCACATGAGGCAGACTCAAAGTCATGTTGTAAAATTATCATGGTGGGATCCCTGTTCCCCCTCTCTTTACTGGCCTTTTAACTAGCAAATGTAGGCTGCAGAATTCACCAAATCTCCTGAGTCAGAAAGGCAGAGGATCAGTAACGCAGCAGGAACCTTCTATTATCGAGTCAAATATGTCAAATATGTCCTGTGTTTTACGTATGTGCGTGTAATGGGTAAGAGTCCTGTACAGTAATTCTTTAATTCTTTAAGCGTTCATTAGCTCTATTTTTAGTTTTTTTTCCCCATTCATTTATAACAATTGATTGACAGTTGACTCTAAAAAATTACCAGAGCCTAAGGTGACAAAGTGCTAGTTTTGTCCAAACTCAAGTCTGACCACATGAGAAACATGAAATCTATCACCCCCTAATCTGATCCCTTTAAGCTAATACCCATTTACTTTTTGACAAACTTTTGGGGACCACACTTTAAATTTTGTTGTGAAAAATTGAGCCCGACAAACATAGCAGTTGGCCAATTTTGCCTATCACAGGTATATCAGTATTAGTGTATGTGAAAAGGAATTTTCAAGACATTATACTGCAGAAGATGCTTGCAATATTTATAATAATTAAATTCCCAAGAAATTTTACTATTTCAGTATATATACATATCCAAAATCCAAATATATCTTCAAAAGAATGTTTAAGGAGAATATTTTATATCTGTGATACTTGTATTTACCACTTTACCAGTCAATGTTCTACTTTGAACTCTTTGTAGCATTAGTGCAAAGAGTCATTATGGTCTGTGCTTGTTTGAGGTGTACTATGAGGTGTCATGTGGACATACTTGGCGCACATGTTTGTGCGGTATCACCACACATGCATGCGTATACAAATACACATACAAACAAAACTGTGGAGCCGGCACATTAAAGGCCTTTCCATCGTGCTGGAGCGGAGTCTTTGCTAAAATGCAACAGCAGATTAATACCTACACATCTATATCAAAACACACACAAGTGTGTGTGTGTGCATGTACACACACACAACACTTCTACCCAGAAGGCACAGCATGCCTTGCTCTTTCTTACTCATCGCTGACATGTTTCGCACATCTTCTGAGTGTCATATAATAAAGCATATGTTCGCTCACTGAATGCTGCAGCTCACCCACGCACACACAGCTCACCCAAATCCCTCACACACTTCCGGTAAACTCTCAGAATGAGCAGCCTTTGTGATACTGGCGGATGCATGACTACAATACGGCACCTCAATAAGGCAATACAATTTTCTAAACTCCCCAAACACAATTTTTGGTAAATCCCACTTACCTCAGTTTGAAAAATCTAACTCTGATATCAGCTGATTTGTAGTCCCAGAAGTTCTGTCCTTTTCCTTTAAGTCTTCTTAGTCAGCTACTGTTTTACAGCAAAGTCCATTTGTGATCTGCAGCACGCGCGTGCGCGCACACACACACACACACACACACACACACACACACACACACACACACACACACACACATTAACCTGATTAGTCTTAATAACTACATAAAAATATAATCTTACTTTTAGCTATATAGGTCTTACAATTAGCTTTAAAACTACTCCACAAACTGGCATCAACATTAAAACAATTAATAAACAGGACAAATCATCCATAAACATCATAAAAACTGATTGAATGACCAGATAACTGACAGACGGGCTATTGTATTTAGAAAACTTTCAAATTATAACACAGCTGATGTGTTAATGGGACAAATGATCAGTGTTATCCTAGCCATTCAGACAGGCCTGAATGACTGACACTCCACACTATCAAATGTACTGTGAGGCTTCCCCCATGGAGCATCAGCAACAGCCTGAATGACTCACTCCTTCTCCAACAACAACAACAACAACAACAACAACAACGCTTTCTCTATTTATCCATGCAAGTCAGCTGAGAGTACATTTTTACCACTATTTGTATTTCTATTTGCTGAAACATTCAGGGTAGATTAGATTCAGGGCACAAGGACATTATACACAAAAAGCCTATTACACTCAATACCTTGCTTAAAGTTACTGACAAAAGTAGATAGTGTGTCTGGATGTTGCTCATGTTGCACACTACTTTACTCGTGATGTTTTTCATTAATTTGTGAATACCAAAATCAATCAGTTTTTGGTAAGAGTTTCATTTGTTTGACCTCTAATCAATTTTGCATCTCAACTGCTTTTTCGTCACGCAAACCAAAAAGAAGAAAACGTTCCAAGGAAGAACCAGAATGTCATGTTCTGCTGTTTACTCTGTACTTAAACACTTCTAAGCAGGTCGGCACTTGCTCATACTTTTCCTAAAAGTGTCCGCTGTGCTGCAGTCGTGTGATACAGGGCCAGTGCTGACTTCATGGGTAAAGCTCATGTATTTGAGGTCGTTCACAGCTCAACACAGGAAACAGAGAAACTTTCCCAGGCTAAATTCCCAGGCAAAAATCCACCTATTAACTGAAACCTCATTCCTCACTCATCATTCTCGAGCTTGGCAATCCCTTCTTCCCCCCACAGTTTTTCCCACATATCACGAACCTCTGCTTCAACACTCACACTTAGTAGGCAGTAAGCCTCTAGGATGTTATAGCTGTCCCAGTACAATACTCACAAGCCCAGAGCTATGCCTCACATCTGCACAGAGCTTTTGTTTAAAGACAACTGTTTTCTGTTTCTGTCTCACAGGATTTGTTCAGATGACCGAAACCTGCTACTAACTTCATGGATTTTCATATCTTTACAGAGGGCTGAGGTTTATTCCCCTGCATTAACACTGAATTTCATTATAAGAAAGGGATTTCTTAACAGCCAGTATGAAAAGCCCATGACTGACTATTGTTTTTAGACAGACTTAAATTTTGCAATGCTATTTTTTTTAATAAACAAAGCTGTAAAACTTTCTCCAAAGAGTATCTGACTCATTTACTGCCATCAACACGTTTAAAGTAACTTAAAATGTGTGATAACAGAGTAAACAAGCATGTGCTGCAAATGACTCAAACTGTAGTACTCTGACTGTAACTGGCCTACGCCTGGAGAACCACTGACACAGGAAGTGCTGGTACGGAGGCCAGACCCAGAACTCAGGTGTAGCTCCATGTGAAACATCACATGCAACACAACCTGTTCAGTTTGAATAACTAAATTAAGGACAACAAACAGAAACAGTTTGATTGGGCACAAATATCCCCACAAGCTGATGTCATACAGTCTGGCCTCTGATATTTTGATTCAAACATCCCCAGGCATCAACGCCACAGCTCTTACAAAACATACTTGGTGTAATTAATCAAGCTGATCATCAATTTCCTCAACAAAGGCTAATTATTTTTCAGTCGTGCCAGAATTCATGATGCAGTGAGTTTGGTCAATCAACCAGGATGAATTGACTGTAGTTGCTACTGGAGTAAATTACGTCAAGACATCATTACTCAACTGTTTCAGACGTCAAAGGCAAATCAGTCATTTGTCCCCTTCTCTTTCTGCTCCCTTCTCCGGACCTTGTTTTCCCATGCTGGGCAGAAACATTGCATAATAAGCTTTAACTACAATCCATTGTGATTATCGTATTGTCAGGGGCTCTATGAGTTCAGGTACTCGTGTCAGGATCCAACTCTGTGAGGACTGCAGTGGCTTGTATCCCCAAAAGCACTCCCTTAACTTTCATAAAAACTTTGAGGACTAATCAGAAAGCAGTGGTGTACAATTTTAATCCATGATGGGAGAGAATATTTTCAATAAGGACCTGTTACTTGTATTGACACTCTTAGCAGGATCCACAACAATGTGTCGTACCTTGTTGGCAAGCTGGCAAGTGCAAAATACTCAAGAGGTCAGATACAAGCACTTATGTTTCTACTACAGTTATAATGTTTTAACAGTTATAGTTGGGTAACACATGTCAACACATTTAATCATTGCACTTCAGTGAACCTGGAATGATAGTTACTGGTAAAAAATGATGGGAAAATACATCAGGAAACTGCATCAAGGTGCACACGTCATCCGTCTGAGCTTGTACTACAGCTCTGACTCATGGATTCAGATAGAGTGGCAGCGGCCCTACACACCAGAGATTTGGGGTTTACCAGCATTTTCTATTCAGTTACTCAGACAAGATCCTCAGCATGATAAAGGATGATCTCACTTTCAGAGGAAATGTTCACTTTCCTGTTTCATTTCTAGGATGCAAGCTGTTCTGCACAGGGTCTCCATGGTTACTCTGTCCAAAAATACACAGGCCAGCTCTGAGGGAAATCATTTACTAAAAATGAATATCTGGGAAGTGATTGAATTTACTATCAATGATGGTTGTATCATCTGCCACACGGAAAGAGTCCCACCTGTCTTGTTTATTCTCATATCTGAACAGAGTGTAACTGTGGTAAAATGAGACAATCCAGTTCAAGCTAAATTCATCTAGGCAACAATTTGTCTTGTATGTAACATTAGCTAGCATAATGTTAGCAAAACCCGTTGCAATGATGTGGACGTTTGATTAAAAGCATGCAACACTAAGCGCTATTTGGATAACCTGTTGATTCTTCAAAGTATCCTTCTACTAAGGTGAAAAGAAAGATGGTCTGTTACCTGCACAATTGTCAACTCCTTTCCAAACTTGCCATGGGTTCTGTTCAGCCGATTAAAGATGGTCGACGGAAGTGAGATAGTTTGTTAGTCTCTCTGCTCGTCTCGTATGACGCAGCAAGATAACGTTAGTTGAACGTTATTATCATCAGACTAGTTTATAAATAACAAACGTGTGAATTTGATTTTTTTTTTTAACATAATGATTGACATAGGTTTATTTATATTTGTCATATATTTCCAGCATTTTTAAATATATTTCAAGACATCTATGACAAAGCTACCAAAGTGGAGTGTCTACCCAGCCGTAAACGTTTGGCCCCTTAATAGTTTGAGAAGAATCGGGAAATCTTCTTTACCGTGTGGTTTATGTATAATTTGTGTGCAAAACAGAAGCTTATTTTGAATCTGAAAATGATTCAAACAGCGCTAAGTGTTGTCATGTTATCTGTGACGCTGGTATTTACGCTGTATTGAGCAAAATAATGAGGCCAAAGCTAAGCTAACGTGAAGCTGACCGTCAATGTCAACGTCTCAAATGCTAACAACGACGATGCAGACTGGTGCTAGACAGTGTTTACGTGCAGGTAAGTTTTACTCAAGAAAAACAGGCGACCATTTTCAACCACGTTACATAAGTCGTAGGCCCGTGTACTGTATTGCAGGGTTATTTGTTTTACTCAGGGCCAAACAGACAGCTGAATTGAGTTTTAAACGCCACGTGTTGTACTGATTCATAGACCTGCCCAGCCCCCTGGTTAATAATTAATCTCAGCATCTCCGGAAAGTAATTCCCACAACATTTTGACGTGCGGCTCAATAGTATTGCATAACAACGGCGTCTCTCTCCCTGTTCACCCGCATTGGATTTTTCCCAAATGAATGAATCAGCCTCTGACTATGAGACCAAACTTGGCCTGACAGCATGCGGACTGTACCTGATCCGCGTGATCATCCTCTTCTTTCACGAGTATGTGGAGAAGGTTATTTGATCTAAGTATCTCTGCAGTATGTCGCCGATGGTGCGTATCCACCTGCAGGTAGTGTTTTGGTCTGTACGCATGGCATGCGTGTTTGACCACGCCTAGAGGCAATGAATGTGTATGTGTGTGAGTGTTTGTGCGTGTGTGTACGCGCAGAGGGACAGGTGACCTGCTGGGCATGTTGGCAAACCCGCTCACCATATTTTCCCAAACAACAAAAAGGCCTTATAGAAACCCTATTATTCATTTTTCTTTTAAATGTTTTATTCAGTTGATTATATCTAGATAGATTATCTTATTATTAGTTCGAATAATTGATTATGAATATGAATGATAGTATAAAGCTGAACAATATGGTAAAAAATCATATTACAGTTATTTTGACAGATATTACAAGTACAGTATCATTCACAAGTAGTGGGAATGGTGTTTGTTTTTTTTGGATCACAATTTCCCTTACACTGAAAAGAACGAACACAGTCGTGACATTGTGTTTTCTTACATCAGAAGAATACGATTTGTATGCCAGGGCATTTCTGCAGCACTACAGTGCTTCATTCGATGGCTGTCCTGTTGCGCATTTGAACTTTAGCTAATCTTGTGATTTGGATATTGCACCATATAGTCATTTCATTAATATCCTGATTAATTGTGCAGCCCTAATATAAACTGAACTAGAAGTTCCACTAACGATCATTTTCATTCTCAATTAATCTGTAAATTTTTCACATTAAGTCAAGTAGTTGTTTGGTCTCTAAAATGTCCCAAAATTGTGAGAAATGTTGATAAGGGTTTCCCAAAGCCCAAGTCCTGTATTGTTTTGTCCATTGTTCAAAGATGTTCAGTTTACTGTCATAAATGAAGCTACTCAAACCAGTTAAGCATCAAAATAGTTGGTGATTCATTTAATAGTTGACAGCTGATCGAGGTAATCGCCGCACCTGTGCCCAACAACTACCCACAGGGCTGCTATTTTTTCAAACTGGCACCTGGACTGCAGCAGTGGTGTATTAAAGTATATTAAGTTGTAATCTATATTTGCAGTTATGAACTATGGCAGCATGAATCTGCACGTTTCTCTGTGTGCGTGTGTGTTTCAGAGTTCATCTGTGTCAGTACCTGCTGTACAAGACATTGCCTGCATGTAGCAGTGGATATTATCCCACAGAGAAACGTCTGGAGAATGTGTCTCAGTATTCAACTCTAGCACAGTTGCCATGGCAACCTGATCGACGGAGAGGATGTGAGCGGAAAAACCCTGTCAAAATCCCAAATCACTGCATCTCCTGTCTGTCTCTCTCTCTCTCGATTTTTTGTTCTCACTTGGCATGTATACTCACTTACTCACTTACACACACACTTAATACACACATAAACACACACCCTACTTAATTTGCTGAGGAGACACCATCTGTCTGTCAGATGCAACGTAATTGTAGTAAGATCATTCAATATTATTATAGAAAAACAGGTACATGTCTCTGCCCTGCATCTGTCATCAACAGCTGATTTATTACTTTTTATATTTGATTTAAAATCTCCTTTTTCATTTTCACTCAGAACCCAGATTATGCCACCATGACTCTCCATCACTTCTGGTGGCTCAGAGGCTCCTTTCCTGTGAGGATTGACCAGTTTGCTCAAAATCCAGTCTAAGATGTCTTCAGTCACAACTCTTACCAAGGTTTGTTCCAAACATTTACTCCTCTCCTCTGTGCAGCCAGACAAGGCTGTTGTACTTGCCTGTATGAGCTGCCGATCCGAACACTGTGCCAGTTTAAGAGGAACAGGAACAGTTCATACACAGAGGGTGAAAAGCTGAGCTACAATTCAGAAACAAGTAGAAAACAGAAATTACAGAAGTTGCATTAAAAGAGAAATCTGGATCTACTCCATAGAAACAGTCAGAACAGTATAGAAACCTACGATTATGTGAATATGTGTGGGGGTAGCCTATGCCATTTGTGTGTCTCTTTATCATCTTTCTTAGCTTTCTATAGTTAGCAGAGTCATTAAAAAGCCCTGAGTGTTGACCCTCCACCATGGTCATGTATACAGTTTTGTTGTCCTAGATATTCACAAACACCAGACTCTCGTTCAGTTGATCCACGTGTGTGTTCCTTGCTGTAACAGTTTGCCATATATTATTTTAATAGATTATCGTAAATACAAAAATTACTCTTACTAACATTGTTTGTGGCTTGACATTTTCTTCACATTCATGAATCATAAGCAACATAGATACATTTTCAAATGGAACCATTCATTATTCATCACATCATCATTTGTGTGTTTGTTCATTTACGTAAGAAAAATCTCCAAAGTTGACTCGTCAAGTTGATAGTGCTGTACAGTTTGTTAAATCCTCTTGGACGAACTTGAGGCTTAGATAAATAAATGTGACTTGACAAACCGGACCCTCCAGAGTAATGCAACGCCCGCCTTTTTTATGTGATGTAATACTTTTGAAAACCATTAAAACTATTATTTGTGACGGTGGAGTTGTCCAGTGCTTGGAGAATATGTTGTTGCACAAGCTGACCGAAGTTCAAGCCCTGTAGCCGACCTTAGTGTGCCTGTCATTAACTATAAATGTTCTGAAGTACTGTACACAAGATTACTGGAAGGAAAGGCCTTACGGAAGAACAACGAGTGAAAGACGCACACACTGATGCAAGCCAAAGAATTGTTCCCATGTGCTGCAGACCTCTATGATTCAGGAAGGGTGCGTGAGAGCAACAAATTCTTTATTAAGTTTTAGAGTAATATAACCAAAGGGCTCAGTCACACAGCTGTGGAAAAGCCGGAGAAAAGGGAAACAGAAACTACAGTGAGATTGGTCACTCTAAGTAAAAACACTCATTCCTCATTCTCTCTCTCAGTTAAGAGTTTTTTATACTCTTTTTTATGGAGTGAGCAACTGAGACTATTATTCACTGTTGTTGGTCATGGATCTGTCTCAAGGCATAAAGGGGCACTGATGTTACTTACAATATATTGATATGATATTGTCATTTGAGACTATATGTTGCCTTAGATTTTGGATATTTTTATGTTGTGATATGACGTGAAGTGTTGTCTTTTGCTGGTTTTTAAGGCTGTATGAGGGTAAAATGATGTCATTGTCACTGGACCTGCCAGTTCTACTTCTTCTCTACATACTTAGTCATTATATCCACATTACTGATTATTATTCATCAAAAATTATTTGCGAATATTTTGTGAAAGTAAAAAGTCTTCCCTTCGATGTCGTTGCACATGCAATGTCAAGGTATTTGGTCCCCAGTCCTCGTATTTATTAAATGCTTTTGAGGGGATTTCAAAATGTTAAAATATATTAAGTATAATGATATAACATGACTGTATTGCAGTGTTAATTTATGGCCAGATTGCCCAGCAGCTGCTTGCATATTTTCAACCATTCTGCGTAGATTGTGACTACGTGAACATCACAGTTTAAGCTAAAGATGACTTTAGTTATAACCATCTGTCTGACCGTCTCAGCAGACGTTGCCAGTGCTCTGGTTACAGCCTGAAAGTGGTGCCTTGTATCCCCAACACCCTGCCAGCTGCATCCACCTGTTCTTTCATCATTTCCGCGAGCACAATGAGGACTCGCTGAGGATCCTTAAACAGACTGTCAGTGGTGTTTCTCTGCACCCTCAGCCACTTCATCATCTCTCCTCTAATTGGCTCGGGGGGGATATAAATAGCCACATGTATCTGCCACGAGACTGATTTACTTGCTTCACTTACAAGGTTAATGCGGCCTCCGGGGACCCACGGGGGGCATCGTGTTACCATTCCCTGAAAGCCACCGTGGCAACAACAAAAAGTGACAAATATAAAGTCACGGTCAAAAGTTTTTGTACACTTGTACATTTGTAAGAAAATGTACATCATGGCAGTTTTCAGTGGCAATCATTTCTACGGCTCTCATTTTTCTGTGATGGAATGAGAGGAACCCCAAAAAACATTCATTAAGTTTACTTAGTTTATTATGGGTCTTCTGAAAATGTGACCAAATCTGCTGCTCATTTTGATAGGGCTTGTTTAATACACCGCTAGACTCAGCCACAAACACTACAAAGGGAAAGTCACTTGGAGCCATTTCAAAGCAGTTACAGGTCCCAAGATCTGCGGTGCAAACAGCTGTTTGTAAGTCTAAAGTGCATGGCACAGTTGTGTCACTGCCGTGATCAGGAAGAAAAACATCTGTCATCTGCTGCTGAGGGAAAATTGGTCAGAGTCAGAACTGAATTGAGCTTTTGGATTGGCTTCGAGAACATGTGGACTGTGCTGAAGAAACAAGCCTGCGCCAGGAAGCCAACTAATTTAGTTGACCTTTACCGATTCTGTCAAGAGGAGTGGTTAAAAACTCAGCCAGAGGTCTGCCAGAGGCTTGTGGATGGTTATAGAAAGCACCTAATTTAGGTGAAAATGGCTGAGGGATATTTAACCAAATATTAGAAATACTGTATGTGTATATTTGAGCCAGCAGATTTGGTCACATTTTTAGAAGACCTGTAATAAATTCAGCTTTGAACCAGACTCTGTGAGTGTTTTTGTGACAAAGTAGTTTGTATTCCTCCCATTCCATCAGGGAAAAAGGAGAACTGTAGAAGTCATTGGAACTGAAGACTGCCATGATTTACATTACAGACATACAAGAGTGTATGTAAACTTTTGACCGTGACTGCTGATTTTTTGGTCTTGTGCTTCTTTATTTTCTGAATCACTTTGATTATTTACTGTTTTCGCCATTCAGTTCAGCTTCTTTTATGCCAGCATAGCAGGTGTGGGTAATGACACAATCATGAAAAGCAAAAGAAAGTTTAGAATAATGAGTTTGTTCAGATTATAACAAGTACTAATAATTTTAATACTTATACATCTGCTAATCATGTAAGACAACTCGATAACTCTTCATGAAAATTAAAATCAATTGCCAAGCTTGTCATTTTTCTAAGTGTATTCCTCTGAGAGCAGCATCGGCAGTATTTGACCCAGCTGGCCTTACAGCCAGCTGTAAAACCACAATGACGCAAAAGCAGGAGCCACACAATTTGCATTAAGAGGGAAGATATTTAACCCTTTATGGTCATAGTAGATGCATACCGTTACATTAACACTATACAGATTGGGTACTGATTGTACCCTCTATGTGCGACCTCTCACTTAGATTAGAATCCTTAATTTAGACACTCTGTACCAAGTTATAAAATCAGTGCAAACATTAAAAACCTCTGATGAACAGGTTCCTCCACTACACCTACATCAAAGCCCCATACTACACAAGTAATGTATAAACAGCATGCATTCAAGATGAGCTGTCACTCTACAGACTGCTCCAAAATAATAAGAATCAACAAAAATTAATTGATCAGTGGATTAATTGATGCCCATACTTTTCATGTTGACACCCAAAGCATCGGATTTCATGTATACTCACCGTCCAATTTGTTTTTGAGGTTAGTTTAAGACTGAATATTGAGGAGAGAATATTATCTTATCTCAGGGACTTTAAATTTAAGTGCCCAGCATCTCAGTGAGGCCTTCAGGTACATCATCAGCTGTGGTGTCGCCCTCTGTCTCTGTATCCTGTGTGTGTGTGTGTGTGTGTGTGTGTGTGTGTGTGTGTGTGTGTGTGTGTGTGTGTGTGTGTGTGTGTGTGTGTGTTTCTCTTATCAAACTACAACTTTAAATGTGACTTAACTGTAACAGAAGTTAAAATCAAACTGCACATTATTTATACCCCAGTTGTTAGTGCTCAGATAAATTTAAAGTCTGGTCTTGCCATCATTCAGACATCAAAGAACTAGTGACAATGTAGGCTCACTGTTGTGTTACCTCACGTCTCCTGAGTCGCGTCCAATTTGGGGACTCAGAACCACGGATATACAAACCATTGTTATGATACAGCAGCAGGTTAGCTTCTCATTTTAACAGCACTCTCGCTAAAGTTGCCACTTCTAATTGAGTACATGTGTTATTAAAAACTTGCAGTTGGCACAGTTGAGGAGGCAGCCACGTACAATTAAGGGAAATCGCGCTAAATGGGTGAAATCATGGATGTTAAAGCCGCAGACTCAAGGCCTTTCCTTTTCTTTTTCCATTACTCTTCTTGTGCACTGATTTGCTTCGCTGGGCAGCCGATCAGACTGATTTCTATCAGTGATGGGCTCTGATGCCGAGCCAGTGTGTTCAGTCAGACGAAAGTCATCATGAAGGGCAAACTACTGCCTAGATGTGGCTCACACCACAAAAACAGATGCTCAGCGATGGCCCCAAAATTGATCGACGGTCAGCTGTCGGCCTGGTGTGTCACGTATAACATATGAGAACAGTAGCGCTAGATAAATATGAATTGTGTCAGTGAAAATGCAAATCTACAGTGTTCCTGTAGGCATTCAATTGCACAAATGAAGATAAAGGTCAAATATTTTCTCCACATTGTTAGATTTTTGTTTTATTTTGAGACACCAGTTGAGATGAGGGATTCATGGGGTGTAAACACCCGCACACTCCCTCTCATTTGCAATGTGTTTCTCTTTTCCCCAAATGTATCTCTCACTCAAGCGCATGTATGGGTAGCCTTAAGCCAATACCTATTAGCTCAAGAGCTAACCATTCCCTTATCTTGGCTCAAAATATTCCTTATATTCCTCTCAGTACCACACAGAGGAGCAGTTAAGTGGTGTCATTGTTTGACTAGTGGGAAATGCGTTCCTCTGTTTTTAGCCTTGTTAGGTAACTTAGCGTTCCCCACAGACCTCCATGCCTTTATGAAATAGTGACAAGGGAGGCCAACTGTCCCATATCTCAGTCTAACTCTGTCTCTTTTTTCCATCCGTCTCTCTTTCGTCATATGCACGCAAGTAGTTCCACCGAATCAGATCTCTTGCTTTTACTAGGTTATGTCAGAGGCAAGTCGTGAAGAGACTTCCGCAGTGGGAGATAGGTTAGCGGGACATGGGGGTAGAGGAAATTAGAGGAGACTGGGAATCATCTGAGGAGAGGAGGCACACATGAAAATTCACGGATAAGTGCTGAAAGATAAAAATGGCATATGAGAGGAGTGCAAAGAGTGAGAATGAGACAGCCCTGTGATATAATACACTCACGATTTCCTTGGTTGGAGTGGATCCAAGGGCAGACAGTCTTAGAGCTCTTATCACGGTCACAATGAAATTGGATATGAAGGGTCATGGATGGAGATTATGAAAGCATCTTACTTGCCTCTTTTTATTTATTTTTTTTCATTTTTTTATCTTTTTAGATCAGGTTTGAATAATTCCCTCCAAATCAGAAGTTTAAAACAACTTTGATTTTGGAGAAGGAACCCAATATAAAATAAGTTTGAAATATTCAAATATATTTGTAATGTAAATACTACTGTCCAGTTTTGAGCGTGCGGCTCTGTACTCATTTGCTAAAAAGCTGCTAGAAAAAAATGTAAGACCTCAACACCTGTGAGCACTTTGCAAAACAAGCCTCATTATGTCTTTAAAGACGGAAGTTGATGCAGTGAAACCAATAAAAACTGGAGTTTCGACTCGCATGATGTTGTGTTCCATGGGATGTTTCCCAAAGTGTATTAGAGCCTATAAACACTCCAGTCAAACCAGTCACTTGTGGAAAATGATGTGCTAACAGAACATTCCTAAGAAATATTGCTTCATCAAGCATTATTTGCCTTTTCACCCTGCAGGCTGTGTGTACGGTCCAACGTGTTGAATAAGCCAACTTATTTATGGAGCTATAAAGCAACTTTATGAGCATCCACATCCTCTCCAGTTAATCACGGAGGGGAGTCACTGCAGGATGTACGGCAAAAGAACAGCAGGAGTCAGGTCGAGTTAAAGTTGAAACCAGACAACAAGTTTCACAATTCGCTGTCAGAATCTGGAATATCATCAGAATTCACATTGAGGTAGATAATCAGGCTGATTTCACAGATGTATTTATATAAAGGACTATTAGGACCTTGTGCAAATTAATTTGTTTGAAATTTTAAATGAATCGAACTAGAGTTGTCATGATGGAACAAAATGACAATATTAAAGATAATTTCAATATATATATTTTTAAATAATATACGTATAGTAATTCAGTGCCTCCGAAATAATTTCTGATAATTCATGTACGGTTAAGGCGGACCCAAATCCTTCTGTGATTGTAATGTTGCCACAGTAGTCCAAGTCCAAATCAGTATCAGAAAGAAGGAGGTGATGTTGAGCAGGTTTTGAGATAACAATAAACCAAAACATGCAGTGACTGGAAGCATTGAGTTGTTTTCAGAGGTCAGAAATTTGTCTTTCATTTAAAAAAATGAATAGATAAATACATAAATAAATCTAATCTGTTAATATGCTTGTCATTCGGGTAATCTCTATGATGCATGTCTTTTCAAAAACTAAGCTGTCACCACTGAAACTACAACACACGCGTTATCTACATATGAGGATCATGAAATGTATAAAACATGGATGGAGCTTCCCGGTCTGAAAGTCGATGCAAAATCCTGCTACACTGACACATGACTGTCTATAAAAATCAAATTGTATGCAATCTTATGAGAAAATGATCCTACTTCTCACTTGATTTATCACCTCACTAAGCAAACAATACAAGAGTTTATAGTCTCGTCTGCTGGTTTCAAGTGTTCTTTAATGCAGCACGATGTCCCTTTTTAGAGTCAAACTGACGATACAGCGGTGTGTGCTTCAGGGCATGGCCACCTTGTGATTGACAAGTCGCTACCACAGCGTGTCCTCTGGTTCTCACTCGCCCCTGTCTCAGCGCATTAGAGCTGCACTGCCCCGATGATGCAGCAAACCCAGTGACATCAAAGAGAACGAAGAGTAACTGACTTACTATCGACTTCACTTTACAGCACTGTCACTGTAAGGTCTGAGGTTGATGGTTTTAGTTCTCACAGGATGGGCCACGGTCTGGTGACCTTAAGTGGCTTTATCATTTTTTATTATACACATTGTGGTGGACTTACTGTGGGAACTTACATTTAACCGTAAAAAAAGAACCATAATTGAGTGTATACAGTCTCAGACTCCCAGACAGTATTCTTGTAAAGTACCCCTTTCAAATAGCATACCACTAAGTCATGTCTCATTCTTACAGCACCCTCCTGCCCATCAGAAAGCTCACAGTTACATCTGTATGGTCCCAAAACGTCGATGGAGTATTTGATAAGATCATTTCTGTTGCTGTGTCATATTATTACAAATTCAATATATTTCACTTTTGGGCCTTTTGTTGGATACAGCAAGCAATCAGGCAATGTCTTACCGGGGTCAGGCAGCTTAATCTTTCATTTTAAAAATGACTGATTAAAAAAAAAGTTTATGGTTGAATCTATAATTCAAATATCTGGTACTCTTTATTACATTCTTTGATGTAACTGATGTCAAAACTTTATCTTTATGTTGCACTCTAAATTCTTGAGCTCGAGATTTGTTGTTTTAAAAACAATATTTTTTTTGCAGTGGAGATTGTTCTGTTTGTAAATTGTTTTTACAAACGGCTTTCTAGTCAGGTGGGGTATTATCAGCTGCAGACCTCTGGGGGCCACTAGCAACAGAATTTTGGCCTATTGTTGATACTGTGTTACATACCGGAGGCTCTTTATGTTCAGCACGGGACCCAGGTGCACAGTAAATACAGTTTTGTATTGGGGACACAGCCTAATGAAACATGACAAACGCGTGGAAACCCACCGGCAGCATCATGTGAGCCAATTTATTGTTCACACCCAGCGTTATGAAAACCAGGCCGCGAGGGGGGAAAAAATGCAAAAAACAAGGAAGGAATATACTCATGCTTTGCTTTTAATCACTTAATAGAAAAAGTATTTCAGATTTATTTTTGAACACAATATACAATATAATACCATACATTGTGTGAAACATTTAATAACCCACCTGCAACAACTGGTGGACTTTAACATATTATTGACAATAAAAAAAAAGAAACCCATCTCTCATGCAGATAGTGCTAAATCTGGCTAACCATTTGGACACAACTAGGACCAAAAAAAGCTTGAACATAGATAAACAATGTTAATACTGACAAATTTGAATTTCAAAACTGCTAACAAGTTTGGTCAGAAAGAGTTCACACATTAGCACAATCAGATACATAAGATCATGTTTTGTTGTTAATTCAGAACGATTCACGTCAGTGCCGGGTGTATTGTAGCATGCTACCAATACCTTCCCCGTGTTATCTACCTTTACATGAAGTGCGTTAAGTGTAAAAGGGAGACAATCACCTTGTGTTTGTCAGTCGAACCTGTATCTGGCCTCATATATCAGCAATCTGCATTCAAATGCTAGGTGGAGAAGCTTAGGTGCGATGCGCTGCTGAGAGAAAGTAAGCCATTTGTGTATTTTGATACTGAGCATCGGCTATGCTTCTGTGTTCCCAAGCTAGCTTGTATGTATCCTATATCCAAGCCTATGCAGTTTAACATGTCCTCTATGTTGCCTCTGGGTTACCAAATTGTTGCTGTCAGAAGAAAACCTTGTAGCTTCAAAAACTCAGCTGGATCCATCAGAAAATATTTCAGTAACAAAAATGAGAACTTTCAAAATCCTCTGTAAAATTTGGGCGATTATTTAAGAAATGTAACTAAGCTGGAATTTTACTGAGAAAGTCACATTTTCAGATATTTGGAAAAATACCACGAGTTAAGATTCAAAGTGATGCCAAAGTGAAAACATTTTTGGTTTAATATTCATGCATTATAAGCTCAATATAAAGTTTTTCATTTACTTGTCGGTGACGTTACATTAAAAGACAATTTAAACTTTTCTGTAAAAGTAAAAATGTTAATTTGGAGTTACAAGCTTCTCATCTAACAACAACAATGTGTCTCTTTAGCTGCTGCTCTGCTGGGCACTCAAAACATTGTGCGAATATATACTTAGATATATTTATATATATATATATTTATAAAAACAATATATAATACATATATAAAAAGACTCTAATCCAGAGTCTTCTACACATTGGACACCACCACTTCCAGGTAATGCAAGTGCATATAAATTAAAATAGATTTTACACTGAGCCAGTATTTCTTATTTACAAGCTTAAAGTATAGAATAAATACACACTGTTATAAACAGCAAAAAGGACCAACTTGAGCTCCTAGCAACAAACAGTAGAGACAAAGGTGTGGAGTGATGAGGGTAAGGCCTGAAGACAAAGTCACACACACACACACACGCATACAAAACCTTCCGCACATACATACTGCACACAAACGATTGCCACGTAAAGCATGCTGTGGTGAAATTTGATGAAGTACCTTTTGAGTTTGTCAGTAAACCAATATGAAAATGGAGAGATGTGATTATAGATGCATCTAGAACATCCATTAATATTAGTCATCGAAGCCACAGGAGAAGAAATGTGAAGTCTGCAAACCATTTTCAGATCGTATTACCCATCAAAGAGAGGTATTTTTTTGGTTTGTTTTCAACCTCGAGCACCTAATTATTCCTCTT